>JBBPKD010000756.1:0-14991 GCA_038089075.1 Singerocomus inundabilis
CAGATTCACAACACTTCCCCCCTCTCAATGTTCAGCTTCCAGATGAACAAGTAAAGTTTTTGTAGGGTTTAAAGAGATCAGAGAATGTTATACCCATAACATGCAGAGGTTGCGGAGCTGAAGGATGTTTTTTGTGGAATAAAGTGACCACTTTCAAAGCATTGGCAAGGTGAGACGCAGGTTCCCAAGTTCGATCCGAATCGGACCAGCCTTTCCAATAAACCAGGTAGTGTAACTTGCCTTGTTGAAGTTTTAATTCCACAATATGATCAACCTCGTACTCTTCATCCCCTTTTTCGGTAATGACAATTGCATTAGGTTGAACAGGAACTTGTCCTTCAACTGGTTCCGAAAAAGGTTTGATGCACGATATATTCACTACTGGGTAAATATGCATTTTGAATAGGAGAGATAATTCGACTGCTCCGGGCATCGTTCTCTTGATAAAATAGGGACCTATCCAGCATTGGGTAAGCTTTTTTGCTGGGTATGGTAACACCAAATGTTTTGTGGATAACCAGACTTGCTGGCCTATTTTGGGGATGAAGGTAACCTTTGGATGAGGTTTGTTCAACATCTTTTGTCTGGTTGCTGTCAAAGTGTGTTGAATATCCTCATGTGCTTTTGCACAAGAAATACCAAAGGGAGCCTGTGAGTCTTCAAATCCAAGTCTAGGGAAATAGTTTCTTGTGACTTGGAATGGTGCACTACCTGTTGCTGTTGACAAAGAGTTATTATGATGGAATTGGGCTAACTTGACCCAATTAATCCAATCATTTTGTCGCTTCACAACAAAACTTCTAAGGTAGGCAATCAACTCCTGGTTGATGTGTTCTGTTTGACCATCAGTTTGAGGATGGTAAGCCGTAGAAATTTTCTGGTCAATCGCCAGCGATTTGCAAAGTTCCCTTGTGAACTCAGAAATGAATTGTGTTTCCCGATCGGAAACGATAGAACTTGGTAAACCATGTTGGCACCAGACATGGTCCCTGAATAAAGAAGCTAGTTGAGAGGAGGAAATCATTTTGCTGCATGGCACAAATACGACTTCTTTAGAAAATCTATCGACAATAACACAAATAGAATCCATGTTTGATAAAGATGGGAAACCAGAGACGAAATCAATAGATATGTCTTTCCATGGGTGGGTGGCTGTGGGAAGAGGGAGGGGTGCGATACCAGAAAGATGTTGTCTTCCCCTTGTGCTAGCACAAGTTTGACAGCCTTTAATATATGCTTTCAAGTCTTTAGTGACTCCAGGCCAGTCGAAGTACCTAGAAAGCAAATGAAGGGTTCTAGCTTGGCCAGAATGTCCCGCCAAAGGAGAGTCATGACAAAGGTGTAAACATTCTGTCTGAAGAGATGTGGGGACATAAATACGTTCTGCCTTTTTAAAGATGCCAGATACCCCATCATATTCAAAGTGATCAGGGATGTTGTCAGTCATAGATAGGGTGATTTCTTTTATTTTTTGATAGAAAGAGGATGAAATAGTGATATTGTATGCAAAAGAAGTGGGAGGTAGCATAGTGATGTTTATATTGATTTTTTCTGCAGCATCCCCATAGTCAGGTTGTCTTGACAACACATTAGCATGACCATTTTGTGATCCTGGTTTGTAATGGATCTGGAAATTATATTCCAACAAAATAGCATGCCATCTGGCCTGTTGTTGAGATAAATCCTGCGGTTTTTTCCAGAATTCTAAATTTTTGTGGTCCATCCAAACTTCAAAGTTTGGAAGACCTAATAGATAGTGATGCCATTCCTGTAGCACTTTAATAATAGCAAGCAATTCTTTGTCATAAATAGGATAGTTGCGCTCCTCTTTGGAAAAAGAGTGGGAATAAAAGGTGCAAGGTCTCCACAGACCATCCTTGCATTGCTGTGATAATACTGCACCAGTAGCGAGATCTGAAGCATCTGCTTCTAATCGTTTCGGAAGGGTGGGGTCAGGAAAAACCAGAAGTGGTGCAGAGGTAAAGCGGGATTTAAGCTTTTCAAAAGCTTGTTGTTGGCTAGTTTCCCAAATAAATGGTTGATCTTTTTTTGTAAGAGTTGTGAGTGGTTTTGAGATATTGGCAAAGTCTTGAATGAAGTGCCAATAATAATTACACAGGCCAAGAAAAGATTGAATGTCCTTGATTTTCTTAGGTATAGGCCATTTCAGAATAGCATCTATCTTTCCTTTCTGCATTTCAACTCCTTCCTTAGATACAACCATTCCTAGAAAGTCTACTTTGTCTTGGAAAAAATGGCATTTAGATGGTTTAGCATATAAGTCATTATCCCAAAGATGCTGCAAAACTTCCCAAACAATTTTTTCGTGTTCTTCCTTAGTCTTTCCCTTGGTAAAAACATTGACATCATCTAGATAAATCAACACACAGATCCACATATCTCCATAGATATCGTTCATCATCTGCTGGAAAGTGGCTGGAGAATTGGTCATGCCAAAGTACATGACTAAGGGTTCGTAAGTGCCTTCTGGAGTAACAAAGGCACCTTTCCATTCATCACCTTCTTTGATGCGAACATTATTATATCCCCATCGTAAGTCGAGAGTAGTGAACATATCAGCCCCCTTTAGGCGATCAATCAGGGTTGATATGAGAGGAAGAGGATAAGTGTTTTTGATGGTTCCTTTGTTGAGATAATGATAATCCATCACCATACACTTCTTCCCATCTTTCTTGGGAATAAAAAAGACAGGTGTGGTTTGAGGAGATTTAGAGGGTTGAATATAACCTTTCTTTAGCTCTTTTGCAAGGAAGATATGAATTTCCTCTTGTTCAGTGTCAGAAAGGGGTATAATTCTTCCCTTTTTGGGAATGAAGTCTTCTTTCAATTCAATAGTGTGATCCCAGGGTTTCCGTTCTGGCATTCTATTGGATTTGGATTCTGAGAAAACGTCCAAAAAATTGTGATAGACTTCTGGTATGGCAGCTTTCAGTTCTTTTTCTTCTTCAGCTGATATGACACATAGGGGAACTGTAGACCCTTTATGACAGTGATTGGAACATCGTGGAAATGTCATGGTCTTTGTTATCCAATCTATTTCTGGATTGTGGCATTGTAATCAATCATAACCAACGATGATATTGTGGGTGCCTAGGGTGGAGACAAATGTGTCTAGGGCTTCGACGTGATTGTTGAGGGAGATGTTAAGGGTTACATAATGGGTTAAAGTGCCTTGAAGATTCGGTGACCCATCTGCATTTACGGCTTTAAGTGATTTGGGAAGGGGAATTTTCTGTAAATTATACTTCTCAATAGTCTCATGATCGATGAAAGTATTAACAGCACCTGAATCAAGAAGAGCTTTGAGGGATACCTCTACTTCTTGATTATCGACTGTTGCTTTGATTGTGCACGGGATGTTAAACTCTCCATGATGAGTGAGGGTTTTATTTCTTATAGGGGTTTTATAATTTAACGAAGCATTACGAACTGACCTTTTAAAGGAATTAAGCACACTATATTTTTTATCCGGTGCCGAGCTCATGAGAGACTCCTTTACGGATATTCCAAAAGCGCATTTAATTGCATCATCAAGACCATCTAAGGTATTAGTACAAGAGGACGACGAAGCTACCCGATTAATAGATACATTGTCTGTAGTAAAAGTAGAATTGTCAATATTTTTTCTTTTATGTGGCAGAATATAGGCAGAGAGAGAATTAGTCCTTAGACCTCAATCACCCCTATCGATCTTGGTCTGTTTTAGTTTAAAGAGACGGATGCATTAGCTTTCATCTCGGCTTGAATCTTATCGCACCAAAAAGCTTCTGCTTCGTCGGTCATATAGCCAACTTGCTGATTTGTGGCTTGAGCAGCCACGTTTACAGAGTCTTGCATATTATATATGTTGGTGGAGTGCCAACCTTGTGCATTGGGGGTGGAGGAGAATTCGGTACCTATCATTCTATTGTCGATAGGTGGCGGAGGAGTGGAGTATTCATACACCAGGGGTACCCATTCACCCCAGAAATCTGTGTATCCTTGATGTTGTATAGTTCAACGTTGTGGTTGATCGCAATTTCTGGAGATGTGACCTATTTTACTATAATTGTAGCATGTCATTTTGCTTTGGTCGCATGGCTGGAATCCGCAAGTGGGATTGAACACATTGTTTGGCCTATATGAATTATTATTATTAGGCCTTTGGGTTTGTTGAGCGCTGATGTCCATAGGGGCGCCTAACCCAGGTTGAGTGCCTACTGCTGTAAAGTGAGGCAGAGGGGGATGGGATGGGGGTGCATATCATGGCTGATACATTTGTTGGGGAGGGGAACGAAACATGCCACCACGTTCCTCTCTTTCCTTTTCAAAAGCTACACCTATCTCTTGGACAAGTTCTTTGAACTCTGAGTAGTTTGCCGATGTGTTTTGGAGATTGACTTGATGGTAGATAGGTTGGTCTACCATTCGTTTCATTATGGATAATGCATAATCGTCTGAAATTTCTGCCTCTTTCACCATAAGATGAAATCGGCTTACCCACTCAAACGTGTTCCGGCCTTGTTGTGAATATCTCTCTAATTGGTGTAAAGCTTCATGGGCTAACATGTCTATTTGAAAATGCTTTAAGAAGCGTTTTTTAAGGCCCAAGAAAGTTGGCCATGTGTTGTCACCCCTGGTGGTATTAGGTATCTCCTTTTGATCCTTATTCTTTTGAGGTTTGACTTTTTCTTCCATAAACTCTTCTAGTTGGGTTCATGCAAAGATAGTTGCGAATCCTTCTAACTGCAAGAGTATGGCTACGACGCATAGCTTATCTGAAGCCCAGTTTTGAGATGACTCCCATAACTCTACTTTGGTCATCCAGAATCTGAACAACACTTTCTTTCCGTCCCACTTTCCTGGATCGGCTATCTTTTTTGACACATCCTTTGATTGCCCTGACTCATTGATCTGAGACATGATCTGAGCCATCTGTTGGAGAATGTCGACCAGTTGTTGCTGAATTGCAGACATATTGTTTGGTTTGCTAGGGAATTCTAAAAGATCTTCAGAGGGAGGTAAATCTTGATAGTACGATTGTTCTAATGGTTGCTCAGTAGAATCTGAGTTTTCGTCGTTATACCCTGGATTGGGTTCTCGAAAGTCTTCGTAGTAAGACGTGGTGAAAAAACTTTTATTTCAAAGTCATCTAATTGTATCTTTCAACGATTACTTGACCTGAGGTATAGTACGACTGTGAAGGCAAATACTTTTATGAGAAGGATACTTCTTTTTTGCTTTGAGTAACTTGAGACATCTGTGATGTAATTCCTTCTTCTCCTTAAGGACTCTAACCTTTTCTTGAGCTTTCTCTAGCTCTAAGGTTGCTTCAACAACTCAAGTGTGTTCTCTTTCAGTAAAGAATGTATAGGTATTTTGTTGAAACCTTGTGCCAACACACCAACGGTTCCACGCTCCTAAGTCTTGGGGTTCTTCCACAAGACGCTGGTTAATATCGAAGTAGGTGAAAGCAGAAATTGACTCAAGGTGAGCTAGGTAGATTTCGATATTGGAGTTGGGATGATTGAGATCTTCTTCGATCTCTCCTGATTCTAAAGAGGTAGGACGAGGGCAGCCTTCAGGGAAAAAGTGGTGGAGCAATTGCTCGACAGTCCAAGGCTGAAGAGCCTGTGTGGGATGGTCGTTGGGATTGACCAAGAAAGCGTGATCTTGAATGAAAAGTGCTGAAGTGAAGGGCTCGACAGCGGGCTGAACTTATTGTGAATCTAGGGAGTGAGCTAACATGGAGACACTAAGTCAACTGTACCACCCTATAGAGTAGCCTATCTATTGTACACGAATGGGTTGAGCATCTTTTAATATCCTATCTGGCTGGCTGGATGAGAGAAGAAGAGATGTTGCTTCACCAACATCAACTCACTCCTTAAAGCTCAGGGGCTTAAGGCGACTTTGACAAGTTGATTAGGCTGAGGGGATTCAGCCAAAGTACACCTGTATTTATACTACAAGATATCTAGCATGGACCAAGCTATGCTAGGGTGAAGGGGAGACGGAAATGAAAGGAATGCACATCAAGTGTGTTCAGGGCTGAGCTTCTATCAAATGGAATAGAAGAGAAGCCAGCAGAAATGAAGAGAAGCACAACATGCACCTAAGGCATGGTGTGGCAGAATGGAAGCATGACTCTGTGAAGAGTGCACATGTGAAAAGGTGAAGAGTTAAAAGGGTGACACATGACAGTGTGAAGGTGTGAAATGTGAAGAAGTCATGTGACCTGAAGATAAGATAAGATAAGCGAAAAAAGTGAAAATAATACCGTTCCATAACAGAACTACTATCTCCTCTGGAAGAGAAGAGTAGCTGGAGAGGGTGCTGGGGGGTCTAGACACTAAATGAAGCCGGGCAGCATAAGCAGCCTAATCTAAGTGTTGCAACTGCAAAGGCACAACACAGAAAACAACAAATGGAACGATGTATAGCATACTGATAAACTAGTAATTCAGTATGTTCTCAGGGGATCTTCAGTCACCGCTGTGGGGCTTGATACTGGCTGGACTGGGAGTGTAGAGTATGGAGGGTAATCTCTAGAGGTCTCACTCCTTTGCAGGCGAATAACCAAGTAGATTAGGCTGAGGGATGACAGCCAAAACATAGTTTCTTATATACTACTAGTACATGTGCACGGATCAAGCAGTGCATGGGAATAGAAGTACATGGAGATTAAAAGGAAGGCTTCTATCAAATGGAAAAGAAGAAGAGAAGCCAATGGAAATGAAAAGAAGCATGACATGCCTAATGTGCATGGCCAGAAGCACAACACATGCTAAATGCATTGTGTGGCAGAATGGAAGAGAAGCATGACCCTGAACATGCAGGTGACATGTGAAGAAGTGAAATAGTAAAGAGGTGAAAGTATCACGTGACCTTGTGAATATGTGAAGGTGTGAAATGATCATGTGATCTGAAAGATAAGATAAGATAAGGAAAAGAAAGAGAATCGTACAAGTGTTGTCACAGATTCACAACATTTATATGCTTGTTGTCTGTAAGTGTATCCCAGCATTATACATTTCCTCCCATGTGGTTGAAACTTTCCATTTCATCTTTCCTTTGATATTAGAGAGTAGGCAAAACAGCCAAAGGGGTGGAATATGATGGAGTTTACCTTTCAGTTGAATAGGAGGTGATAGGGGTTTTCTCTGTTGAGTGCAGAGGTTGGACTTTGGGCCATTATATATGCTGCAGTTGCCATAGCATAGGTCCAGAAGAATTTGGGCAATTTGGAGTCTTTCAGCATGGAATTTGCCAAAGAGGAGAGAGTTTGATTCATGTGTTCTGCCAGTCCATTTTGCTCTGGGGTATATGGGGTGGACATTTCATGTATTGTGCCATCTTTTCAGAGTTGATTTCGGAACTCTGATGCCATATATTCTCCTCCCCCATTGCTTCAGAGGAACCAGACATGCAACTCCAAAAAGAGCTCCATCTGGATCTCTGACTTGAAGAATGCTTGGACATCTGCTTTTCATCACTTGTAGGTTTCTGGAATGTCCCCTTTTTGTTTTAGAAAGTAGATTCAAGGGAAATGAGAGTAATCATCCATAATGAGAAGCCAGTATCTTTGTCCCTCTTGAAAATTTGGGGATATAGGACCCCCTACATCTGTGTGAATTATTTGAAGTGGTTTGATTGCTCATGGTTCTTCTTTGAATTCATAGGGGAGCTTCTTCATTTTTCCAAGTGTGTATGGTTCACAGAACTCTGGAGTTCCAGAGGTTGTGTCAACTCCTAGAAGTTGTCCATATTGTACCATGTGTTCAATGTGGGGAATGGATATATGTCCCATGTGGTGATGGAGTACATTTATGTTGATCGTGGTGAGTCCGGCTTCCAAAGTCAACTCTGGTTTAACTCCTGCATGGTAGAGTCCTTGTGTATGTGTTCTGATCATTATTGGTGTTTTTCCTTGGTGAACATAGCATGTGGATGAGTTCTTTGGAAATGATGTGGAGAGTCCTGCTTTTAAGAGGCAGTTGATGGAGATGAGGGATAATTTGAATTCTGGAACCAAAAGTACATTGCTTAGGGTAATCTGGAAGTGTTTTCCTTTTACTGTGGAGTTGAGTGTGACACTTCCTACTCCAATTGCAGAGATGGTGGAGTTGTCTCTAAATGATACCAGATGTGCTGGACATAGTGGGGAGTAGTTTGTGAACCATGATCGATGTGGTACCATAGGGGAGGTGGCTCTGGAGTCAATGATAAATGCTCCATTTGAGTTTGGCATTGGATCAGATGATAAGTAGGCTTGAACGCGATGGATTAAGGATTTGGAGATGTAGTTTTTAGATACATTTGCATGCTCTGAGGGTTTGGAGTTTGGCTCTGATGAATCTCCTACTATATTTGCCTTTTCCTTTCCTTTTCCTTTCCACTTTTTTCTGCTTTCCTTTTGGAGCTTCTTTGCCCACTTTTGGTAACTCCAGCAGTCCTCTGAGTGGTGTCTGAAGTGTTGATGGTGTTCACACCAGAGTTTGGAGTTTGGAGGTTTCTTGGACTTTTGGGATACTTTTAGAGTGGTGTTGGAGGTGTTTTGAAGATTTAAGTGAGTTTCCTCTGACATGATTTGAATCTTTGTAGCATCAAAAGTGAGTTTAGATTCCTCTGTGGTATTAATAACAGAGGATGTGAAAGAGCTCCATTTTGGGGTTTTGGGAAGTGAGTTTAGGAGTATGAAGGTGAGAAGTTTGTTGTCAACTGGAAATTTCATTCCAGCTAATCGTGACTCTATGGTTTGTAGTGAGGCAATGTGTTTGGAGATCAGAGTTGCTCCATTTCATGTGGTGGAGAAGAGTTGTTGAAAAGAGTAGAAGGCAGAGGCAAGGTTTGGTGTTTGATGGAGTGACAGAAGTGCATTGAACAGTGCCTTGGAAGTGGCATGTTGTTGTGTTTTGAGTAGGAGCACATTGGATATGTGATCCTATATAATTCCATGAGCCTTTTCATCTCACCCAGTCCATTTCTGAAGCTCTTCTTTGAAGTTTGGAGATGTTGGAAGTAGATCTGTGCCTAGGACCACACCTAGTACCTTTTCTCATCAGAGATTTGTGATAATCTGGAGTTTTCAGATTTCAAAATTTGCTGGTCCTATAAGGATCTGGCATTTGGTGGGTTCAGACATGGATGTCTTGGGGGACATTTTGCAGTGTTCAGAGATGTCCAAGTGGCACAGGAAAGATTTAGCAAGAGTGGTGTTTTCTCATAAAGTTTGTTTGATGAGGAAATTTTTGCTAGTGTGCACTAGCAGGGCTCATAACCTGTCAAACTAAGTAAGGGCAGTAGTGCCCACTCAGCCAAAGTCCAATGAGGTGGAAGATGACTGGATTCACCTAAGTAAGAGCAGTAGTGCCCACTACATATATATTAGTTCATGTAGGTAATAATGATAAGTAGGAAACTTACCTTAGCTAAAGTCCAATGAGGTGGAAGATGACTGAGGGAGATGAAATGAAAATGTAGCATAAGAGTCCATGGGTGCAAGTACACTTGCATACCTTGCTGATAACTCCGACAGCTATTTAAGCAGCTCCTAAGTGACTTTTGTCAACTCTGAGGTGTTGGTGACAGCTTCAGTGAACTCTGATGAACTCTGACATAGGAGGTCAATTGGAGTCGGTCTGGAGTTGCTCAGAGTTAGGGGCTTTGACATTCACAAGGTCTTTGTACTAGGCACTAAGACTCTAGCCAGTATTTGATCTGACTGGAATAAGATAAGGCCCAATGGAAGTGTTAACCTAACTGGACAGTAGGTATAACATCACCATATCTTGGTGTAGACTGGATTACATGGGTTTTATGATTATATAACTGGATGGGTGCAATGCCTCTGAAAGGTTGGCCCTATGATGGCAAAACTGTTGGTAACACTGAATGAATGTATTGTGTACTGTCAACATCTTGAAATCTAGACTTGACTGAAATACAAGCTTGAACTGGCTAAATTGGGAGAGAGGAGAGATAAGATCATGTGACCCCTCCATCCCTTCATATTGTCACATCCTAACCCTTCACATGATCACATCACTTCTGTTGCAAGTGCAAATGAGCAAGCACTGCCTAACCTATCTTCCATGGTCCTGTCAGGCAACCTGGAACACAAACTACAAAGCAGAACCTAAGATGTTGAGGAGAGAGAATGCTGGAACAGCAGAGAGGGGAATGTGAATAGAAGAGGGGGTGGAGCATCGGGGGGAACCACTATAATGAGATCTCCAAGGGAACTATTGCATCCCTATGATAGGTGTAGTACTCTTGCAACTAGCCTCTGTCACCATCCTAACACTGGCAGCTATCTGACAGCATAATCGTGTTCGTACCAAAAGGGTACTTGGGTAATCACGTGGTTATCTGCAGGGAACCACCCTTAAGGCATGGAGCCTCAGCCGGTACATCGGCCATTACTGGTTAAGTTAGTAAACATGTAAAGACTGGATTGTGTACTGCAAGTATCTGGGTTAAGATCTTGACACAGGATATGAGTTGGTGTGCTGGCTGGACTGGATGAGTTGAGGTTGGCTTTATCTCCAGTTAACCTCACTCCTGGGCACCATTGTTGGTGGGCAGGCGAATAGTCAACGACTACTTGTAGGACTTAACATCACTAGGCCACCTTGGTAGGCAGGGTAGGAGAGGTAACAAGTGGATTAGGCTGGGGGGACACCAGCCAACTCACAACCCCTTATATATGTTACATGGAGGGTATAGGGTATACAGACATTAATGGTAGCTATGCTAGGGTATAGGGGAAAGTCCATGAGGTTGCAACTAGGCAAGCCTCGAGTAAAAGGTAAGGCTAGCCCTGAGAAGATCAGAATGGAAGGGCATAGCAATAAAGAGGAATGGAAGATCGATCACAAAGTGTGAAAGATCAGAGGAGGGATTGTGGCAGAGATCCATCTAGGATCTTGCAGGGTCTTAACTGATCAGATCAGGAATTGGAGGTGAGGAGAAGGCAAGGTAGCCTGTAGATATGATCGAGGATTAGGGGTGATCGGTGATGTCATGAAGAGTAAGAAAGAGATAAGATTAGATTGTGAATCATGTGAAGGGGATGGCATGATAGTGTGAAGGGACAGAGTAATCACATGACCAGGGAGATAAGATAAGCATAAGTTCACAACAACTTCATCTTTTCACCTCTTTATGATGGCACACTGATCATCAATCTCTCCTGTTAATCATCACCTATAGGCAACCTTGCCTTCTTCATTACCACCTTACCCCTTGATTGATATGATTACATCATGACCCTGCAGAATTCTTGATGGGATCTCTGCCACAATCACATCTCTTGATCATCACATCTTGTGATGATCTTCCATTTCTCTTCTTTTTGCAATAAGATACACTTCTGATCTTCTCACCTCATTGCCTTACCTTGTGTTTGCATCATGGACTTTACCCTTTACCCTACATAGCCCTCTTAATTACTGTATACCCTAGACAATGTGCAGCTTGGTCTGTGCTCATCTTTGTACCATATATAAGGGGTTATGAGTTGGCTGGTGTCCCCCCAGTCTAATCCACTTGTTACCTCTCCTACCCTGCCTAGCAATAGGTGGCCTAGTGAAGTTAAGTCATAGCAAGTAGCAGACAATTATTCACCCACTCACCAGCAATGGTACCTGGGAGTGAGATTGTCTGGAAATGAAGCCAACTCTCACTCCTACCCAGTCCAGCCAGTCCAACTTGTATACCATGTCAAGACTAGAACTCAAGATCTTGCAGTACACCCTCCATTCATTATCTCTTATTTAACCAGTTATAGTCTTTGCCATCATAATGGGCCAAGACTCCCAGAATCTTATCAAATAACCCACATGACTCAAGAAAGAAGCCTCCCTCAAGATGATGATATACCTGTGGGCCAGTTAGGTGTTAGCTACCATTGTGCCCTTAACTTCATTTGCCAGATACCAGTGTGCCTGTGGGCCACACAAAGACCTTGTGGTGGAACCAGCTGTCCCCCTTGATACAGAGTGGCACTCTAGATCAGCTAGCAAGATTGGCAACCTGGAATCAGCCATGCAATTATCCAAGGCTTGGAATCCTCACCTCAAGAGTCAAACACAATTATGCTATAGCCATAGGGTTGTAGTATTAGGAGGAAGACAGAAGCTAGTTGCAAAAGTACTATGCTTATTATAGGGATGCAATAGTTCCCTTGGAGTTCTCATTGTAGTGGGTTCCTCCAATGTCCACCCCCTCTTCTTATCCACACTTCCCATATAGCTGTTTAGTGCTCCTTCTCCCTGACATCTAGGTTTAGTCCCCATAACAAGAGTACCAGGTTGCCCAATGGGATATGGTGGTTTAGAGTTAGGCAGTGTAGTGTTCTTGTGTCCACAACACTTGGATTAGGCTGACATACTGTCCTGTGACCTGAAGAGGCCACACACAGCATCTGTCCCAATGCCATAGCTTTCCAGCTCTACTCCTGACAACTTCCTGATGACATCTTGCAATATACCTGCATACACCTTCATACCAAAAACCTAACCCATGTTAATGTCTGTGACATCATCCAATAGCACACCTGCAAAGGCATTAGAATACTTTTCTTAGACCATTGAGCTCTAGCTTCAGTCAATCACAATCCTAGGAAGAAGATCCTGTCCTAGTCTTAGTGACCAGCCCAGTTTCTATTATACCACATCTCTTCTGACAAACCCTTTAATGTTCCTTACTTTTGCTCAAAGCATCCATGTCAATGATCTATCCCAACAAGACAAAGAGACTATTAGTTCTTTGAAGACATCTAGTTGATAATGAAGTTCAATTTGAAAATGCCTTGATGAAGCTGGATACATACATTATGGTTGGACCCTCTGATGTCCAGTGGAATCATGAAATCAAGCTTCAAAAGAAAAAGTGAATCAGTTGAATGCTCTACCATCATACAAGAAGAAGGAATCAAATAGAGGTCTAAACTGTGCCCACATAATGATTCAGTTGAAGGTATCAGTACACATCCTTCAAGATGGGAGTTATCAATACACAGAGCTCACTGAATTCTTCAAGCTGGATTGTTTACAAGATTGCTTGTGTCACCTCAGAAGAACCATCAGTTGCAACACTTACAATCAAGACAAGACTTTGTTCATCATCAAGCAATCTGCCAAGGTGCCCTACAAAGGATCCAAAGAGGTGTGGCTCCAGATCTAAAACAAGAGTGCTTAATTTCTTGGTTCAAGTTAAATCTTAATACAAAGTCTCTAATGCTGATCAAATTCTGATTACAAGAGCAAGAAATATATTATGACCTCAAGATTCTTTTGACAACATCTACCCCTATTCTGACCTCTATTCTGTTGTGACTGCAAAGGAGCTACACTGCCAAACCTAACTCTGTGGTCCTGTCAGGTGACCTGGCATCGTTCTACAGGGTGAAACCTAAAATGTCAGGTGTGGAGAGTGCTGGACAGTGATGAGGGGAATGTGGTGTATAAGAGGAGGCAGATGGCAAGGGGGAGCCCACTTCAATGAGATCTTCTAGCAGACTATGGCACCACTATAGTAGATGCAGTACTCTTGCAACTGGTCTCTGTCTTCCTCCTAATACTAGATCCTAAGAGTCTAGCATAATCATGTGCACATCTTGGGGCTAGGAGTCTAATGCTTGGGTAATCACATGGCTATTACCAGATTGCCACCCTTCATAGCTGATATCGGGTGCCACCCATAGAGCCTGAAGGTGTTATGAACTTATAAAGACACTTGTACGATTTCTCACTTTTCTCTTTATCTTATCTTATCTTTCAGATCACATGATCACTTCACAACTTCACACATTCTCAAGGTCACGTGATACTTTCACCTTTTCACCCTTCACTTATTTCACCTCTTCACATGGCACTTGCATGTTCAGGGTCATGCTTCTCTTCCATTCTGCCACAACATGTGTTGTGCTTCTTTACATGCACATCAGGCATGGCATGCTTCTTTTAATCACTGCTTGCTTCTTTCCTTCTTTTCCATTTGATAGAAGCATAGCCCCTTTAATTACCATTAGTATACAGCCATGCACAGCTTGGTCTGTGTGCAGCTTCTTTGTAGTATATAAAGGGACTCTCTTTGGCTATCGTCCCTCAGCCTAATCCACTTGGTTATTCACCTGCAAAGGAGTGAGACCACACTAGGGATTACCCTCAATCTTATCATCACTACCAGCCAGCCAGAATCAAGAGCCCTGCAGCAGTTAAACAAGGAACCCCCTGCCAAACTATATCTTCATCAGTATGCGATATCATTCCAGCTTTCTTTGTTTTAGTGTTACTCTCTTGCATCCACAACAGAAGGCTTCTCTGGAAATAAATAAGTAAACTGATATAGACTGAATTGCATACTGCAAGTATGTGGGAGGTGGATCTTGACTAGGATATGAGTTGGACTGGCTGGACTGGAGAGAGGAGGGGAGGTTGGCTTTATCTTCAGATAACCTCACTCTTGGGCACCATTGTTGGCAGGCAGGCAAATAGTTATTGACTACTTGTATGGCTTAACTTCACTAGGCCACTGGTGAGGGCAGGGTAGGAGAGGTAACAAGTGGATTAGGCTGGGGGGACATCAGCCAACTCATAACCCCTTACAGTGAGTGAATAAACCATTGCAATGTTTGATCTTCATTCAATACATAAAGCATATTGCACTTATATGTGGGAATTGTGCTTAGTGTTGGTGAGATGGAATATTGTACATACTCTTGGCTACAACATTGCCCCCTAGGTTATGTGATTCCACTCAGGGCCTGCCGAGATATAGCCATTATAAAACAGTAACCTCATTGCAACAGTTTATTCACTTTTGAGATTTGAGCATTATTAGTACTTAATATGGCCTTCTTTTGCTTTAACCACTGCCTCAATCCTTCTGGGCATGCTTTAAATCAACTTCTCACACTCCTCAGCTGGTATTTTCTTGAGTCCTCCCTCATAACTTCACTATTTCATTAAAAGCATTCTCATACTC
>JBBPKD010000757.1:0-14986 GCA_038089075.1 Singerocomus inundabilis
CCCGACGCCGCTGCCCGGGTCGGAGGCGGATGGGGGCTACTGGCCACAGCCGGCGGTAGGGGAATGCTGTGCGTGGCCGCCGCCGCCACCATTGTCACTACCGGGTACGGTCGTCCGTCCTGCTGTCCTACCAGATTCGTCTGGACCTGCTGGCTCGCTTTCAGGGGAGGTGGCAGGTCCTGGGGTGCCTGTTCCCGGTGATGTTCCGGGTGTGGGAGCGGACATGGTCGTTGGTTGGCAAGGGCCGGATCTGGACCTGGGTTTGGGCGTGGGCTTGGGCGCGGGGGTGAACATGGGCGTGGACGTGGAGGCGGACGTGTGTCCGGATGGGGGGAATGTGGGCGTTGCTGCCAACGAGGACGCGTGGACACCGACAGCATCGACGGCGCTGTCAGAGCAAGACTTGGCACGTGCGATCAGTGCCGCGCTAGCAGCGCTCCACGTCGAACCGCCGCTCTCTTGAAAACGAAACGAAAACGCAAAACGGCATCGCGTTGGTTCGTGTCTCTTTTTACAATCGTGTCTTGGGACTTTTTATACATACACACATACAATCGTCCATATAATATATATATGCACTTTATATGTACACACACCGTGGATGGACTTGTACAAAAAGAAAAAAAAAATTGGGTTTTTCGGAGGTGAATAAAGTAGGAAAAACGCCATTTTTTTTCTTCATTGTCAAGAGACACGGGTGTGGGTTTGCTCGGAATACATTCATATTGGTGTGCATACGCGCCAGTCTATATGAGAAGACGGTACGCAGATCACATCTAGAGGGTAAATGGCAAGAGGTGAGGACGCTGCAGGCACGCAAAGAGGAGGGGGCAAAGAGAGCGGGGAAAAGGAGCAACCCGATCTGGGCCTACGTACCAGCCACATCCAAAAAGCCTCCAGCTTGTTCTTGGGCGGGGGATCCTCGAATCTGTTCGCCACCCGCCACGTGCATAGTCAGTATCCCGCGTCGACGACACGTCGGAACAGAACACAAGGGGGAAGAAGAGGAAGACGCACGTCATCGCATCAAACTCTGCCACGTTGGTTACAAAGTCCATCTCGTGCGCCCTGACGCTAGGGATGCGCATGACCAATTTGGCGCCGACGTAGAGGACGGGGAAGAGCATAATCGGGAGATAGTCGGTCACAAACGTGGCGGTGGACCAGTTACCTCTGAGGAAGACTTCCCAAGCGCTAAACTGGCAAGGGGGAGGGTGCAGACGTCAGTCGACACCGTCGCTACGCGCGAGGAACGCGCGGGGAAAGAAAGCAAAAGGGACACGCACGAAGAGCACAAATGCGTTGGCGCCGACACAATACCACCCCACGTATGGCTGTCCCCAGGGAGTGAATGGGAGCGTCTTCCTGTCGATACCCTGCACTTTCAGACCCTTGTAGAACCTGAGATAGATCACCCCGATACCAAACCAGGTGACTAAACCGGCAGTAGCAGAGAAGTTGGAGAGCCAGGTAAAGACAATACCGGAGCGCTTCCCGAGCGTCATGTATGCGAGGAAGGCGAAGCATGAGCAGACTGCAAGGGAGATGTAGGGCAAGCCAGCACGCGTCGTGCGACTGAAGATTTTTGGAGCACTGCCAGAGACAGCGAGACCGTCTGACAAATGATGGTTAGTTATGGGTACAATCACTGCAAGGAAGGCTTGCATACATAAACTACGTGATGAGATGTAGAGGTCACTCGTTGCAGCAGACCAGGCGGCGGACAAGATGGCAGCGTTGATGATCTATAAAGAGCATCAGTGTCTGATATGGGACTAGACTCCGATCTCCGACATACGGAAGGCAAAACCTTGATGCCGGCTTCGTTGATAGCGATCACGAACGGCGAGGCAGAGGCATTGTTGGAGTCAAGGTTGAGCAACGGGTTGTTGGAAGGAACGAGTAAACCAATGACAAACACGCCTCCAATGTAGAACGTCAAGACACGGAAGTAAACCCTCCTTATCGCCTTTGGGACGTTCCGGCGGGGATTCTTGGCTTCAGCAGCGGCGATCTAATAACAGGTCAAGCGGAGAAGAGAAGGGCCGAAACAAGAGGACAGACCGCTACTACTTCAGTGCCGATGTATGCGAACGCAGCTTGAGTGGCGACGCTACATGTGCCAAGAAAGTGACCTTTTGGACCTGTGATCCCATAGTAGTTCGTGAATGGTCCTGGGTGCTTCCAGTATCGGAATCCAATGCGATCGTGCTTTGGACCTCCGCCTAAATCGACGATGATACCAAAAAGTATCAATCCCGTTATCGTGATAACTTTTATTGAGCTAAACGGATATTTGTGAGAGGAGAGACAAATGGAAGCTTGATTGTGAGATTCACCTGAACCAAAATTCAGCTTCTCCATATGCACCTATGGCGGATCGTGAGAGGAAGGAAATAGTTGGAAGAAAATTTCTCACCAACGCCAAGGACATTAATCCCGATGGCGATGACCAAACACACGGAAATCCAAACGGCAGGGCTAGTAGTCGTGTCCCAGAAACTGATGATAGACGCTGCTGCAGACAGTTCAGCTAGAGGGCACTCAGTATTAGACAGATGTCATATGTGATCGAACAGACCGGGTAGGGTCAGCTATGTTACGAAAGTGAGCGAGGGTGTTCGGTTCTGTATTGAGCCAGACTGACCGTCCACCCGTACCAATAATTCCAACCAATCGCAAAGGCAAAAGCAGGATCGATAAATCGCTCGCCGAGTTTGATGAAGCCACCAGGGATAGGTAAGAAAGCGGTCATTTCACCAAGACAAAGCTGTGTCAAGAGGTTAGACAAGGGGGACCTGAAATTGACGGAGGCAACCAGAGACCATGGTAGCAAAACATATGGAACCAACGAAGAGGTAACCCAAGAGAAGACCGACGGGACCACCATTCATGAGGGAGGTTGCTGTTCCAAGGAAGAGACCGGTGCCAATGACACCACCAATACTAACCAACAGTCGACCGGTCAACTCTGGGATGGAACATAAGTGTGGATGGATGCAAACCTGATCATGGCGACATGACGGTTCTTGAGCTTGCGATGGAGAGTAGTGTGAATATCTGGAGGAGCAGACTGGCCCTCGACCGACTTGAAGTCTGCATCATAGTGTAACTTCTTCTCGTTCGTACCCTCGTCAGAGGCCATGGTGCACCGGTAAAGGGAGAAAAAAGAAGGAAAGGGTAAGGTGACCTAAATAGCGGGTCTTATCAGAGGCACATGTGCTAGTGGCGTCTCCACGCAAAAGATAACGTACACTGGTATATGGGCCTGTTAGATTTTAAGCTTCCATGGGATCATCTGCTACGCGTTTCAAATCATGCTCTGAGTCTCTGTCTCTGCTAGGGCTTCGTATGCACCCTACCTCCGACAACGTCCGCTTGCAAAATTCAGCTCTGGCCACGACAGTCAATGAAACACGCAGAGTCCGTCCGTGGGTTATACTTGGGACAATACCATGTGCCTTGAACCAGGCACAGCTGTTCACACCCACTCGGTGTTGAGTGGAGTCCGGGGATACCGAGTGCGAATAGAATACTGTATGCAGTGTCTATCTGATCTGATCTCTGTGGAGACATGAATGAACCCTGTTTAGTGTCGCCCCACCTGCGAGACGGTCAGTGGAATTCACCATAGCTGGATCCATCGCCATGACAGGCACTGATAGGCACTGGGCGGGGAACTGAAAAAAAAAGGACCCACTCTAGCTTATGTAATCATATTAATCATGTGATGCAAGTACTGCTTTCCCTTTTCCACGACTTTGTGAATTGACAGTCGCCTTTCTCCGGCTGACATGCCTTGTTTTAGTCACCACCTTGGTTTCCATATTGTCGTCTCTGTCCGCCCCCAGCGTATTTCAATTCCTATTATACCTTCTAACGCCCCTGATATGATGCCACATCATAAACGTCACTGGCGTCCTTGATGGCACTGAACGAGTCTTTTATACCAACAGTCTAGCAGCCGTGTTCTCAGGCTCGTTTGGAACCACTATCCATGCCTAGACTTTCGTAGGTCTGGAATGCATCCCCTCCACCACCGCTGGAACTGCAGCCAGCCCAAGGCATAAAAGTCCCATTGGGCAAAGGACGGTCCTCACTTTCCTCATTGAAATGCAACTCGTTTGTTTCCTATCGTGGATTGGTCAGCTCAGGATGCAGCCACCTCCACCTTCATTTATAGCTTTCACTGCGACGTGCGACAGTGTTGGTACCTCAGCATTGGAGTGGCTATTTGATGTAGCAGCTGGGAATGTCTTTTTGTACGGTTGTTTCATCGCTTGATGGGAGAGGTTCGATATCGGCGCCCGTGCAACTGATCAGCCAATCCCTCATTCACACCGCCATACGTTCCCCATCAAAGCGTGATTCCCACATTGAAAGTTGCAGCGGTTTCAGCATAGGGACATGTCTTCCGACGCTTGCTCGCCTCTGCGTGATGTCGACGCCTACGTGTTTGACGTGTTCGGGACGACGGTCGACTGGTTCACGACGGTGAAACGCGAAGTCGCCCGTCGGAGCAAGGGCGCATTGGATCACGGTACGTGCTACATGGACCCATCATCGTGCGATTGTCACCGACGAGTCTGATTGTGCGTATGCGCATATGCACCACGACGATCCAATCTCATCACCGTCGTCCTCACCATCATCATTACCACTGGCTGTGCCGACGTTCACCTCGACGTCAATGTGTGGGAAACCGATCTGCAGACCAAGATGCCGTCGACTTTGCACGCGCATGGCGACAAGGGTACTATGCACACATGTGAGTACTAGGTTGCAGTTGACGGTGGCGTCCGATGGACACGCATCGCAACTCACGACGCCGTTCGTTTCAAACGCCCCTTTTTGGCAGTCGCAGCGTCAACGAGGGCGGCGGGGGAAGTCTCAATATCGATGCCGCCCATCGAAAGGCATGCATCTTTCCATGTATTAGAACGAATGCCTGATGATATTTGATTGTTTTGGCTAGGTGCTCGACGAGATGCTTATGTCTCCGCGCTGGTCCCATCTCGCCACCGTCTGGGACGAACCCGCGCGCAATGAACTCGTGCAGGTGTGGCACGACCTGGATGGTAAAACTCTCACTCCATTACCACCATACTACACTGTATGATGACATCCCAACCAACAGTATACGAGGACACCATCCCGGGGCTCAGCGCGCTGCGCAAACATGGGATCGTAGCCGCACTGTCAAACGGCAACTACAGGCTGCTACTGGACATGGTGAGTGACCGTCATGGCCCGATCGCGCGCGCGCTATTCCACGAGCGCCTCGGCTTGGGCTGTGAGACGCGGCGTGCGAGTGACCATCTGACGGGTATCATTAACAGGCAAAGAACAAGCAGCTTCCGTGGGACGGCATCTTGTCGACAGAGTTCTTTGGGGTGTACAAACCGTACGTTTGGCCCAGCACTTTCTCCTTGGGTCATCTCGTGCTGAAGAGACGATGGAACGCCATGCGTCCGATGGTCGGGGATGGCGGTGTGACTACAGGATGAAACACGCATACCTCTCCGCAGCTTATCACCTCGGCGTTCCGCCGGAGCGTATCGCGATGGTCGCTGCACACATATGGGATCTCGAAGGTGCTGCGCGTGCAGGGTTCAAGACCGTTTATGTCCCTCGCCCTGCGGAGGACGATCAGGAGATGAGAGAAAAGGCACAGAGCGGCGTAGACTTGGTAGTGAGGGACTTCAACGAGCTGGCTGCGCTCGCCGCCAAGGCGTAATCTCACGAGCATCGTCCGGCGCAATTGCGTTAGAGTATGCGATGCGTTGATGCATCAATATCATTACTTGCTCATGGAGTCTCTTCAGGACGCCGGGGGGCAATTTTCCTGCACCGCTCATCTAGTTGTTTTCACGGGTAATCTGTACACGGTCACGTGGGTATTTAGTACCAAGAGTTCGAAAGTTTGGCATTTGGAAAAGTCAGGCTTTGAACTGAACTCTATCATCACTACTGTTGTTGATTCGTATCATCATCAAATTCGTCGTTACCGGTCCGTAATTGGTTCAAATTCCAAATCTGTCGATGAGCGGGTAGTGGCCAAGACATATCGCGATCCACTTGTAAGTGCCTCGATCTTATGCAGGGGTGCAGGACAAATGTTGGGGCTCAGTATTTGAATTAGGGACAAAGGACCACGCGTTCGTACGAGGTTCGAGCAAAGGAATTTGTGAATGAATGTGAGCTCCAAGGTATCGATGATCGGTGGGGAATGATAAGCGTGATACGGATATCACCTATGCATCATCGCATGTCTTATCTTCCTACTAAATGTCTTGTGTATCTTCCAGCAGTGCGCGATCTCGACGGCAAAGTGTCAGACGTGGTTACAGACCAGAATGACTAGATCTCTATTGAGGGTTTAGACGATCACGAAACTACTCGAGGGACGACATCGATGACTGGCCAAGTCTACGTTCAACATGATATGATGGACGGATTTCCACCCACCGGAAAGACACCTCACATATGAACAGGTATAACGCTTACACGGCACCTTGGACCGTCCAGGCTTGTCACTTGAACCTTCTCTAAAACAAACGTCATAGACAAGGACGGCTCATGTCTGGGAAGAATAGGTCGCGAGTGGTGAAACCGTATTATTTTTGATACCGACAATCATGCACGCCTGAAACGATCTAGAGCAGACGGCTTTTTGGGCTCCATCTCCCCTTTTTCAATAGCCTTTGCAACCCGCCGCTCTTCCCGTTGCTTCTCCAACTTGGCACGAACAGCGACCTGAAAACAAAGAAGCCAACGCGCGTGAGTGGATCATGACGAAAACAAAACAATGAAATGGAGAGGGGTAGAACAGTATACGAACCGCGGTAGGATCGATGACATTCTTGCGCTGCTTCCGTAGATACCTGATTCCGTCCGCCCATGTCGACATTAGCTCGAGAGTTGGCACAGAAAAAAAAAGTGTCACGCTTGACGCACCGCTTCAAACTCTTGCCCTTTCCGCGCATCTTCCGTTTTTCCCGCTCTTCCCTTGACTTTTGTTTACCCCGATCGTCATCGTCATCAGCGCCGTCGGCATCGGGATCACCTTCGAGCTCCGTTTCGTCTGCTTTGCCTTGTATACGCAGTCGTTCCAGGCGCGGAAGACGCGCAAATGGTATCTCATGCTTGTCATGGACCGTCGTCGTCAGTTTTGTAGGAGGTGCTAACGACCCCACAAATTCCGGATCGAGCGCAATCATATCTGGTTGGATCTAAAAAAAAGGGGCGTAAATGGATCCGAATCAGCGTGCGCATAGAGATAGTCTGCAAGACCGGCGAGCGGACCTTATCCAAGAGACCCTTGACTTCGCGTTCCTGTCTCCGCTTCTTATCTTCGAAAGGATCGGCTTCGCTGCTATCAAAGTTTGGTTCACCAGATCCCGGCACGAGAACGCTAGAGAGGCCAGCATTGTGCCCGACCGTGAGGATATCTTGGAATGGACAGAACCGCACCGACGTGAGCGGTCGGTTAGGTATCGGGTGCGTGAGGTAGAGCGGTGGAGCAGCTTTTGCAGAGAAGGACGTCTGAATCGACGGTTTCGTATACACCTGCAGCGAAACAAAAGGAGAATCACGGCGCTGCACCGAAAAAAAAAAGAGGACGAAGCGACGTACATTGACGCTTCCACCGGTAGCCACTGCCAGCGCACCTTTGCCGCTCCACTCGAGCTCGGCGCCACCCCCTCGAGTCGTCCATTCTCTCACTGCACCATTCCAATTCCGACAATCCCAGATCTTGACAGTGCCGTCAGCACCAGACGACGCCATGTAGCGTCCACCGGTGCTAGGATCGACGCTAAGACCTACGACAGGCCCGAGATGTGCAAGGAGCTGAACTGCGGGATGAGGGAGGTTAGGAGTCCACAATGACACGACACCGTTTTGGTGGCCGAGATGGATGACAGCGTTGTGTCGATTTTGAGTCATAGTACGGCATGCACCAGCTTTCGTCCGGTGTTCTGCCACGAGTGTACCGGTGGAAGTGTCTTGGTATTTTAGGTATCCAGGGTTTCCCTATCGGAAAGGACATTTGGAGTGGTACCAAGATGGAATCCAGAATACTTACAACGCTCGCAAGCAACCAGTGATATGGGAGAAATTCGAGTCGCGTCGGCTCGATGTGAGACTTGAGTCTGTGTATCTCGACACCGTTCCGATCATAGATGAAGGCATATTTCTTCTGGGCGACCGCGAAGAAGGATTGGTCTTGTAGGAATCTAGAGAGCCGCCATCGCGCATGGGACATACATATTATAAGCAGCAAAAACACGTACGTGATGTCCCGACAAGTCTCCTGTAATTGCAGCTCTGCATGAATCGTACCCGTTTGCCAGTCGAAAGTGGCGACGTGACCCTTGCTTCCTACGATGGCCAGGTGTCTTCCAGAAGACGTCGTCAGATACAACTACCCACGGCCACCACCCACTGTCATTACGACGAACCCACGAACCTGCCATTTCTTGAATACCGTGACCGGTATGGACCCCCGTCCAGTTTCCACTCCTGACGGCCCTTGGCTGCCTCCTGTCCCGCCTCCCGCACGATCTCCTCCTGACTCAACCGCCACGTCTTCTCCATCTCATTCTCCACCTGAACCAGCCCCGCGTCACCTGTGAGGAGCATCTCTGCATCCTGGAGGAGCGCCTTGGTACGCGCAGCGTGGGCAGCTTGTCGATTCAGATGCGTGCGCAACTTCAGGTCCTTGATGTGGGTATGTTTCGGTAGATTCCCGGGCGGGGACGAACCAGATCCTGAGCCTGGACGGAGCGACCGAGGTAGGGACGTGTTTTGCGTGACGGAGGCCAACGTCCGGTCGGACGACGGGCGCGCTTTTGCAGAGGCATTCTTGTTGTTGCGGGCGTCCGTTTTCTTGCCTGTTTTTCGGTCTGTTTTTTTGGCATTCTTTTTCTTTGACAAGGGTCGTACCGCATCTGCTTTGGCGAACAGCGAATCCATGTAGCTGGCTAATCAGCGTGGTCTGTGATTCTTACTATATTATATAAGCACGTTTAGATTGGTAGTAGTTATGATTCAATTACACTTAGTAGGAAGGTCCGTACCGTAACCTACTCGTCTGTTTCTTTAACTCGCTTCAACACACTGTCATATAGTGACACATACAAATTTCAGCCACAACAAAAACTATGACTCAAGAAGCAACGGCAGCTCTTCGAAGACGAAACTCAAGTCCATGATCACTGGCATACTGACGCTGGACCCCTTTCATCCAGATCATCCATAACAGAAATGTTGGAATGACAAGCATGCACATAGTCCAGGCCACAACCAGCTAGATTAACAGCTGGTGCATGCATGGTAAACACACCACCATCACTCATAACTAACCAAACCATATGGACATTTCATTTCTTTGACATACTATAGTTTCACTTGTTATCTTTCCATGTGGACCTGCAGAGTACAACAGAATCTCGTAGTATATAAGTTGTACCTCCTGTACTCGAGCACCTCAGTCCGTTGCATCGCATGACGACTGAGGTGAGCCTTTCATCTTTTCACTTTATTAGTCACCTTGAACTCATTTGTACCTAGTGTATTGTTTCGCTAGGTAAATATATAGTCCGTTGCATCGCACGACGACTGAGTGTATTGTTTCGCTAGTTGTGTGCTCGCATCCTCGATCAGTGCATATTTCCTATAAGAAATCCAGGTGAGCGTTCTATATCACCACTTGTCAGTGTAGATGAAGCTAGAGTTTGAAACCGCCGGCGAGACCCATGACGTTGTCCGGGTCCACTGCATTTTTGATCGCCTGCAGTCTTGGTACGTTGTCCCCGTACAAGTCAGTCAACGGTGTGTCGTAAATAGCCGTGTTTGGGTATAGAGGCGTATTGGAGGGATCGCTTGCACCGGCTTTGACAGCTTCTGCTTTCAATCTACTCGCACTCACGCGCGCCGCATCTTGAAAGACCTCGTCAGAATCAGGCGATAACCATCCGAAATAGATGTTCAGTGGCTGAAAACCTTGGGCACGAGAAGGCGGGTATGCGGATGGCGTAGTGTTGTGACTAAGGAGCGTTGGCATGAAGGGCTCCACAGCATACGTCATGCCAATCCCTTGATCCTGAGCAAAGCTTGGATTACTGGTCCAATACTAGAGCGAGATATTTGAGATTCCCCTCCATGATCAGAGAAACGGCACATTAGGCTTACAGCAATCTCGTTGACGACAGCCTCAAGTAAAGCAGGGGGATAGTTCGTCACAGAAATTGTGTTAAAGATCCCACTGTGAAAGGGGTTAGCGGTGCCATGTAAAGGAACAAAACCACTCACCGTAACCCAGAAGTGAGATTGATAGGGTAAGCTTGCACAAACGATAAAAATGAACGAGTGGAAACATCCTCCACGAACGATGGAATTGCCAAGAACTCATCAAAGACTCCGGCAGGCAGTGAAGGGGCGTCATAGAACATTATTGCGGTAGTGCCCGTCTGTGCCAGGAATCAGTGTGCTCAGTTTCAGAAGAAAGGCAATGTACTCACCGCCCCAAGCGCATATTCGTAAATTGTCATTAAAGAAGCCTTGGAGTCATTGCAGTTCGCAAAGTTCATCACAGCCTGATTGAATTGGTCCATAACATCCTCCGGGTAGATGACATAACCTCCCTTTACATTTCGCGTCAGCAAGACCCCGCAAACAGCGCTTCAGCATGAAGGAAGTGCGTACCCAAACTTGCGTTTGTGGGAATGTGTTTAGTGTGAACCTTGTTACGATACCCTAAAAGACAGTATTCGCACGGACTCTCGATCGTACGACTTTTTAGGCAACGTACAAAATTATTGCCACCTCCCTATAGAAAAAAAATAAGGAATCACCCCATACATTATTTGGAAGAAAACCACATACCTTTAGAGCAAAGAACAAATCGGGATTCGCAAATTCCGTAACATTGACAGCCGTGCCATTAGGCAGCACCATCTCAAACATTTGCACATTGTCAATCGCCATACCATACTGATTCGTGAACCACGAGTAGCCTGTAGACGAGAATGAGATATCTGCCCATTGTACACTATTGAGACGTACCTCCACCAAGTGTAAGACCAGCCACGCCAATACCAGATAATCTTCCACCAACAACTTTCACATTGTATGGTTCAAGACCAGCGTAAACATCGTCCCAGACGAGACCCGCTCCTACAGTAGCCGTTTGGGCCGAGGAGTCATAAGAAACTTCGGAAAACCTCGTCATTGACATGTGAACTCCAGGGGTAGAAGAAAACCCTGGATTTGAGGCATGGCCACCACCCTTCACCTGTGGGCGCAGTCGAATTGTCAATGAGCTGCTGTGTTACCCTCAGACTGAACGACACGAACAGCAAATGGAGTTCGTGACTTCCCAAGAATTTGTAGCTAGATGAATTCCCCCCTCAGCAACTGAAAAACATTAACCAAGTATTGAGCTCACCGCTATACCAACGTCTTGTACTGTACCGGGCTCGAACGAACACGCCGAGAACTGGGTACTGGATCCTACCCAATGGCTAATATCCTTTTCATATTCGGCCGAAGCTGCGACGAACTTCATTGTTAAGATTCTAACAACATGCAGAAAAAAAGAACATACGACTATCAAAGACCGCAGATGCACTGGAGATAGAGGCTGCAATTTGTTGACACACCTCGTCGTATTGAGGAGTGTCACCTGCGTCACCGGCCATCGTAGACAGGATTCTGCTCCCCAAGACAACGGCATATAGGAGCACTGGGTATACCATATTTTTCGAAGGGGACAGAAAGTCGAACTTGAATGGCCTTGCCGAGTGTTTTATATAGAGCGCTGCCCTGGTACCATACAGTGCCTTGACTGATACTCAGCTCCGTGCCGAGTTGCATGAGCATTACACCACACGGTGCCCTGAGTTGAATGTAGGTCCATCGAGTAGCGGAATGAGTGCTTACTACATAGGACGTCAGCTTACGGAGGGTTACGTGTTGTGGATTGCAGCCTTTTGATTGGTGGAGATGCGGTAATTTACATCCAGAGTCCTAGCTAGTCTGCAGGTCGAAACATTGTACTTGTATTGGTCCCAGTATGAGAGTGTCCGTCAGACCATGAATCGTGTTCGATCGCCCCATTTTTGACGGACAGCTTCTGTAAATCAGTCGGCAGTCAGGACTGGTTCAGACCGTCGGCTACCAGCAGGACTAAAAATTGGTCCTGTGACTCACTGGACCATGACACATTGCCCGTATTTGGAGAAATGAGTATTGGTTGTGATAATTTATATTGTTCAGCACATTTTTAAACAATACTCAGGGTTTATTCTTTTTTCTTGGGTAACTTTCTCTGGTAAGTGTCACACGAGTGCGAAATGATCATGGACCAGCTCTTCCCTTCTTTAGTATACCCTTGGACCCTCTCTTCATGATGTACAATCACTGGAGGCATACAATTTTCCATACAACTCTACTGACTCGGAGTTGGGGGCTTATTAGTTGTATTAGTTGTATTATTCTTGTATTGATACAATATGTGACATTCCTTTTTTGGTCAGTTCATGTCACATCTATATTATAACTTTTTGAAAATAATATGGGGTGTCTATTTTGGCCACACAAGCTCGGGTATCTCAGTACCATTGGTACCCGAGGTTGCCGACAGTCCTGGCGGTCTCGTCGGCTAACTATTTCACTGAAGAGATTAGCAGTAGAATGGACCAACCCCAGAAAGTGACATCACCAGGCTACACTCCGGGTATTCATAATCGGATACACACAATACTAAAGAAGTCTGGTCCCACAGAAAAAATGGGTTACTGATTTGTAAATATTGGTAACGTTATAGTTCTAAGACTTCGCAAACCTATGACGAGTCCTACGTGAGGGCTAGCAAAGGCACTGATTGGGTAAGAGCACTACGCCCTCACGAGCTAACCAAAGAGAGACTAAAATTAGCACTTTTCCTCAGTTGCAGATTGTTGATTAGTACTAATCAGCAAGCCCGCCGTGCTAGGCCGAGTTTACAGTCTGGGTGTGCCCCGGATTCAGGGAAAATACTGTACCACAGTGTTCTTGCAATCAAAGACTTTGTTAACCGTCGCGTATATAGGCCTCGCTACTGGCTTGCAAAAACCCTCAGAAATGTAACGTAACAAATGTAGACTTTTGTAGCAAAGGCTAGTCTGAGCGGGGTCTCTATTCCCTTTATATTTCGAGCGTTGGTGCAGACTTCCCAAAGATCCGAGCAATTGCTGATCGGCAGTGGTTCCGAATAGACTCGATATCCCTCCATGACTGGACGTACTTTGGGCACATTTTGCGATTACATCTTATACGATGGGCCCGGAAAGTGTGCACCCGACCCGGCATGGGCTCGCAGAGTGCCACTGGTAGTGGAAAAGAGAAAGTATGCAGGTCATATTTTAAGCAGCTCAACGTCGCGAAATAGCTTACAAGAATCAGTCACCCAATGTGACTGATTGCTATGCCCCACGAATTTTGTGGGCTCAGAAGCTTGGACCGAGTGCCAACCACTAGCAGGAGTCCAGATTAGACTGCAAGACTCGGGCATCCGTATCACATGTTATGCAGAGAGCAATGACGAGGATACGGTGTCAATGCAACTTCGAATGTTCACTTCCGGGGGAACTCGTTGCCTCGGAGACGGACGCTTAGCGGATGGACCAAAGGGGCCTGACAGCCCAGGAACGCTCTCTCAGCACTTCGCGCATCAGCCAGAACCCCTATCTACGATTTTGCCATCGTCGAGAGGTCAGAATGACAACCAAGTCAAAGTGACTTCAAGTTTGTTCAGTTTGTTCTATTTCATAAGATGAGTAATGGCTAGATGTTCCTTAGTATTAGAATAGGTGGGCACGAAGAGGAAAATGGCTGTAAAATCTCTATCACTACTCGCCGTGTCGAAACCTTTTACAGAGCTTTAGGCAAACATGGACCGTAAACCCATGGATTTGGACAGAACCTCCACCTCACAGGCCAACCAGCATCACTCCGTGCCCTTGACATAGCCCGACTAAAAAGGATACTCACATCAGAATCGGCCCACTTATTCTGGATCCTACGGTGCGAAAAGATCAGAGGAACGAGACACACACCAAGCTCAATTACAGCGAGATAGCAAGAAGAGATCATTACACGAATCGATATAGACTGACGACTCGCCACGCGTAAACGAGACACAAGAAACAGAAACAGAAATGCCATGACACACCTATATCACTAAACGAGTTCGTCCCTAACTCCTGGGTCACAAAGCTGGAGGTTTTAGTGGGCATCAAGTTACGAAGACCTCCCACACACCTTGTCACCCAGGGCACAGTGTGTAATTCAAACACTTTTCTTGGACCGCCGGGACCTCAACCGGGGTCCCACTAGTGTTTTAGGTAGAACTGGAATCTTAATTACGGTTGTTTGGCAGAGACCTTGGAACCAAACAGCCATCGCACGTGCGCAGTTCTGTTTCAACCCAGCTGGCAGTTGGTTGATCGTGCTCTCAACGACGGCATCCCAAAAGTAGAGAAAGCAGGACTTCTGTGCTTCATTTTGGAATCGTCTGGTAAGGTGAATATTTTCTAAATTGAATTCACTAAGTCACCACATGTGGAAACGAATCATCAACCTTCTTATTCACATAAACTCAAATCATTAGGTGTTCGTTTCTTTTGAGTTATGCCCATTCTGTGTTGTGGTGTCAAATCTGATCCAGAGATGGCTTTGAAGGCCTTCTTGCCTAATACTGGTGGGGCACGAGTCTGACCAAACACTGGGATGTACTCAAAAGGACCTTTTGGCTGATCCGAGGGAGCACGTCCTTCCAGGTCCCTGCTATATATCAGTTGTTGGTCCGAAAGTTTCCCCACTCCCGCCTTCACTCGAGACACCACCTGCCTTTCGTCAGGTTCCTCCTTCACAGCCGCGTACTGTCACCGCTCTGGTCCGCCAGCTCCCTTCGACTAGGCCCTCACAAGCTCAAAATCACATG
>JBBPKD010000758.1:0-14979 GCA_038089075.1 Singerocomus inundabilis
ACCCTTCATGGCAATGATCTATACATCATGGAAATGATATGGTTTTGTTTACCCAATTGATATCAGGATTGTGTCATTGCAACCAATCATATCCTACAATGATATTGTGTGTGCCTAGAGTGGAGACAAACGCGTTTAGGGCTTCAACATGATTGTTGAGAGAAATTTTAAGGGTTATGTAATGGGTCAAAGTTCCTTGTAAATTAGATGACCCATCCACATTAACGGCTTCCAGAGGTTTAGGGAGAGCAATTTTCTGTAATTGATACCTATCAACTACCTCGTGGTCGATGAAGGTGTTAACTGCGCCTGAGTCTAACAGAGCTTTTAAAGATACCTCTTGTTGAAGACCATTAACAGTTACTTGAATTGTACATGGGATGTTAAACTCTCCGTGATGAGCAAGGGTTTTATTTCCTATAGGGGTTTTATAATTTAAAGAGGCATTTTAAACTGACCTTGTAAAGGAATTAAGCACACTATATTTTTTATCTGGTGCCGAGCTCGTAAAAGACTCCTTTATGGATATTTCAAAAGTGCATTTGATTGTGTCATCTAATCCATCTAAGCTATTAGTACATGATGACAGGGCTACCCAATTTATAGATACATTGTCTGTAATGAAAGTAGAAGTATTAATATTTTTTCTTTTATGAGGAGGAACATAAGCAGAAAGAGAATTTGTCCTTAGACCTCGATCACCCCTATTAATCTTGGTCTGGTTTAATTTAAAGATATGGAAGCATTAGCTTTCATCTCGGCTTGAATCTTATCATGCCAGAAAGCTTCTGCTTTGTTGGTCATATAACTGACTTGTTGATTTGTAGCTTGAGCAGCTACATTTACAGATTCGCGCATATTATAAACATTTGTGGAATGCCAACCTTGTGCATTAGGCTGGCTGGAGAACTCTATGCCTATCATTCTATTATCAATAGGCGGTGGTGGAGCAGAATATTTGTAGACCGGGGGAATCCATTCTCCCCAAAAATCAGTATAGCCTTGTTGTCTAATTGTCCTTCTTTGAGGTTCTGGACAATTTCGGGCTATGTGACCCATTTTGCTACAATTATAACACATTATTTTGCTTGGGTCTCTGGGTTGGAAACCTTGTGTGGGATTGAACGCATTGTTGGGCCAATAAGGGTTTCTGGGGGGCTGAGTTTGTTGGGCGCTTACATCCATTGGAGTGCCTTGCCCTGGTTGAGTGCCTACTGCTGTAAAGTGAGGTGGAGGAGGACGAGAAGGAGGATTGTACCATGGCTGGTATGGGGATTGTGTAGGGGGAGAGCGAAACATGCCACCACGCTCTTCCCTTTCTTTTTCAAAAGCTTTTCCAACTTGTTGTATAAGTTCTTTGAATTCCTTGTACGATGCATCGGTATTTCTCATATTGGCTTCATGATATATAGGTCTGTCCACCATTCTTTTCATGATAGAAAGAGTGTAATCTTCCGAGATCTCTGCCTCTTTTACCATTAAGTGGAATTGGCTGACCCATTCAAAAGTATTGCGTCCTTGCTGAGAATATTGCTCTAGCTTTCATAATACTTCATGTGCTAAAGCTTCTATCTGGAAATGTTTTAGGAAGCAATGCTTTAAACCTAAAAAGGTAGGCCAGGCTAAGTCACTGTGGACAGTGCCTGGGATTTCGTTTTGATCCTTGTCCTTTTAAGGTTTAACCTCTTCTTCCATAAACTCTTCCAATTGTGTTCGTGCAAAGACTTCTGCATATTCTTCCAAACAGGATAGGATAGCGACAACTTGGAGTTTGTTGGAACCTCATTGCTGCATGGATTCCCACAATTCTACCTTCGTCATCCAAAGGCAAAATGTTGCTTTTTTACTGTCCCAATTTCCTGAATCGGCAATTTTCTTTGTTATGTCTTTCTAAGAGTTTGATGCATTCATATTTGTAGTAATATGAGCCAATTGTTGGAGAATGTCAACAAGTTGTTGTTATGTCGACATGTTGTTATTAGGTGTGGGTGACAGTGGGTTAGGTTCGCTTTCTGGGAAATAACCTGTATCTAATGGAGGGGCACTAGGGAGGTCAAAGCGTTCTGAGTCGTAAAGATTAGAGGGTTGTTCTGTGGAATCAGAATTCTCTGCGTCGTAACCATCCCCTGGTTCTCAGAAACTCCTATAATAAGACATGATGAAAAAAGATTTATTTCAAAGTTGCCTAATCGTATCTTTCAACGATTACTTGACTTGAGGTACAGTGTGGTTACGAAGACAAATACTTTTGCGTGAAGGGTACTTCTTTTTTGCCTTTAGTAACTTGAGACATCTACAATGCAGCTCCTTCTTCTTTTTAAGAAGTCTGACCTTTTCCTGAGCTTTTTCTAGCTCTAAGGTAATGTCTACTACTTGAGTATGCTCACATTCGGTAAAAAACATGTAAGTGTTCTGTTGAAAACGTGTGGATACACACCAACGGTTCCAGGCGTGTGGGTCGAGAGGTTCTTCTTGGAGATGGCGGCGAATATCAAGATGCGTCTCAAATGGGATTTCTCCTAGATGATTCAGATAAATCTGAATATCATAGTCAGGGTATACTAGACCTTCTTGAATCTCTCTGGACTCAAGGGAGGTAGAGCGAGGGCATCCTTCCGGAAAGTAATGGTGGAGGAGTTCTTCTATTGTCCAAGGTTGGAATGCTTGGGTGAGATGGTCGTTTGGGTTGACCAAAAAGGCACGGTCCTGGACGAAGAGAGCTGAAGCAAAAGGCTCGACAGCTGGAGCTTGTACAATAATCTCTGAAGGGAGACTTGAGTACGAAGAGAGGGTGCTGGGAGGTCTAGACACTAATCGAAGCCAGGCAGCATAAGTAAGCCTAATCTAAGTGTTGCGAATGCAAAAGAGCAAGCACTGAAAGACAAAAACTGGAACGATGTATAGCATACTGGTAAAGTCTTAATCTTTGACAGGGGATCTTAAGTCACTGCTGCAGGGCTTTGGACTGGCTGGACTGATAGAGGGTAGGATGGAGGGTAACCTTGTATGGACTCACTCCTTTGCAGGCAATTATCCAAGTAGATTAGGCTAAGGAACGACAGCCAAAACACAGTCCCTTATATACTACTGATACATGTGCACGGACCAAGCAGTGCATGGAAATAAGAAGTACACGGAGATTAAAGGAAGGCTTCTATCAAATGGAATAGAAGAAGAGAAGCCAACGGAAATTAAAAGAAGCATGACATGCCTGATGTGCATGGCAAAAAGCACAACACATGCTAAATGCATGGTGTGGTAGAATGGAAGTAGAAGCATGACCCTGAACATGCAGGTGCCATGTGAAGAAGTGAAAGAAGTGAAGAGGTGAAAGTATCACATGACCTTGTGAAGATGTGAAAGTGTGAAATGATCATGTGATCTGAAAGATAAGATAAGGAAAAAAGAAGAGAATCGTACAAGTGTAATTACAGATTCACAACATGGAGTATAGACAAGGATGCCTGGTGACTGGGGTCAAGGGTGTGGACAAGTTTAGCCTTCTTCTGGGAGGTACTGACATATTGATCTGTGGATTCAGGGACTGAGGTTTAAATAGCAAGGTGAGATCAGAGAGAAAGCCGATGTTTGAGGAGACAGATATGTTTCAACCATGTTCCAGGTGGTAGATCTGAAGTATTGGCTTCAAGAAGCCCATTGACTGAGGACTGGAGTGGTCTCGTGTTGATCTGTGGATCCAGGGTTATGGCTATAGATATCAATGTAGAGATCTGGGTTTTCTTAGGTTTCTGGGGAGTCCTATAGGTTACAAAGGGAAAGAACAATAAAAGAAATATCAGTGCGTTGTATGCACTGCTCTGTGATAGTTTGATAGGGAAGTCAATTCTCTAGGGGATTCTTGGTGACTAAGATCCAAGGCATGGCAGACAGTCTTCCGATTCGACCAGGTTGCATAACTGTTTCTATATTTCAAGGAGGGATCCTGTCGATACAGCTGCTGGCTTTCTTGGATGATGCGTGGGGTTCGAGTGCACTTCTATGTTCTGGATGTTCATATAGTTGGCCGGAGGTTAAAGTCAAGTTTCTTGGTGTCGAGGTAGTTTCAATGTTGTCATTGATCTGAGTTGGGTCTTCTAAGGTAGCCGAGGTAGGCTTCATAGGTTTCGGCTCAGTGGGTAATTCTGAAGGATTCTAGGTTAGTATACAAGGTTGTACTTGATACTCTATGGTCATCATGTTGATGTCTGGGTGGTCTGACTTATTGGTGTTGCATGTTTGGCTTATTGACATTGCAACTTGGTTGCAAAGTGTTCCTGGGGAGTAGCCGGTGGTAGGCTCTATGTTGGTGTTGTCAGATTATGATGGATAGATCCAAGTGAAGATCTCAAGGGTTGATCTTGATAATCTGTGGTGGTGACTTCTTGAAGTCTGAGGGTTTCGACTAGATTAGTCTTCTGAGTTAATGGTACAGCTTACTCTGCATTTATTGCGGGTTACTGCATCTTCGTAAGTCGATGACCTGGTGAGAGGTCCACTGTGAAAGATTTTGACCCATGATGAGGGTTCCTATGTGAGTGACTTTGTTTGTGCCATACTCATCCATCAAGTCCATGACTTGCTAGGTTTTGAATGCCATACTGTCTTGATGAGCGAACTAGAGGTCTAAAGCGATCAGTGGTGCTACCTGAAGTAGCCAAGGGGTGCCTAGAATTGGGGAAGCAGCATTTCAGTAACCACTAAAATGGTTCGTGGTTTCTCTGAAAGGCAGGTGAAGCAAGGCTTCAGGGTACCATTAAAAATGGTCGAGGGTTCTCCTTGGGAGAGAGGGTGAATCAAAATGATTCCTAGGTGAGAATGAGTCTTGGTTAGTGCCAAACCAATCTTGGGGCCGATGGTAACACAAGGTCCATCAGTACCATGCCTTATAACTGGCTAACCAGTGTCTCAGGTTGAGAGGTGTTCCTGGGTGGTGGCAGGAGATGCCCAAGGTGGCATTGAAGGCCAGGGGTGCTTCATTCAAAGCTGGGGTGAAGGTTCCAATGATGCAGCTAGAGGGTTGTCTAGTTGGGTTTCTTTTGGGGAGGTTGCTATCTGGAATAGCCGATGGTGATGATGCCAAAAGTGTTCGGCGGAATTGGGGTGAGAGGGGACTATTGTCTATGCCAAGTCTTTCTTTGGGCGATCAAGGTGTTGGCTCGAGGTGCCATGCCGTTTGAAAGATAGATGCGAGTTGGTAAGGGACACTTGGAGGGTCGGGGGAGAAGGAGAGGTAAGATGTAAACCTAATGTTCCATCTCCTAGGTAGAGGGGTTGGCCATTCGGCTGTCAGTGTGATGTGTGGTTGATGCACTGAGGTGGTTGGCCGGTGGGGCCCAAGGATTGCACATTCGTGCATTTCCATGTTGTAGTGCATTTGATGCATGTCAGGGGTTATCTGTGGATAAAAACTTACTGCGTTTCTTTTATGCAAGTTCTCCAATTTTCTTCAGCTAGGGGAAAGTCGTTTGTGACGACTGTGGGTCTCCTGAGTTTCGTGGTAAATCTTTCGTGTAGTCGTGACATGAACTTGTCATTTAGTCCACTGGGTAGCGTGAGGTATGTGATAGTCACATGTTACTGTGTTTTCTAAGGTGTCGGTTGTCAACTGTGGCGATGGAGGTAAGAATGCATCTACTACGTGTTTTGCTAAGTGGTGGGGTGTCTGTAGGTGTTGGTCAGATAGATCATCTAAGTCAGGGTGCATGAAACACATGTCTTCGAGTAATGCTATCTTCGGTTGGCTGGGTGATGAGAGTTCAGGGTCGTCGGGTAAGATCTTCGATCTTTAGGGTTGCTGTGTCATCGGGGCATGCGAGGGCGATGCAGACTAGCTGATACTAGCCGTGGTTGTGAGTTTTGTTCTTTTGTTACACTTGGCCCGGTTGGGGTTGAGTGTAGACCTTGCTAGGGCTCTTCTGGGACTTGGGAACAAAGAAGAGGATGACAAGGGCTTCTGCTAAGCCATTAGCGAGTGAACTGAGTGGCTCTACTCATCTAGAGCCCAAAGGAACTCTGAAATAGCCCCTAAGTCGATAGGGGTTCTTGCTGGGTCTTGCTGAGTGACAAGAAGGCTAGCAAGTGAGGAGGGAAGCAAGCAAATACATTGCAAGCTATAACACTGGTACAATGTGCACAGTGAGTACACAAGGGAGTCTGTCTAAGTGCAGTCTAAGTGCCGAGTATGAAGGTACTATGGGGGAGCACGAAGGTAGAACAAAGCTAAAATATGCGTAGCTATGAGCTTAGGTATATAAGGACGCGGGGATGGTGCACAGACCATGAATGGGGTGAAGGGGAAGGGCACAGGAATAACTGTATGTATGGTAAAACGTACAGTGGATCTAGGGGCCACTGTCACAGACAGGAGGCAAAGGAGATGGTAGGAAGACCATTGACTGAGTTTGGACAATGTCAAATAAACGGAATGGTGGATCAAAGGGAACTCATCAGGGTATGGAAGCAAAGAGCAGAAAGGGGAAGCCCTGATAGTATCAGCAGGGTTCACCGAATAGGTAACGAGGAGTGACTCAAGGGAGGCCTAAGAGCAAGACTAGGTGATGCGAGACGTGAGGCATGTGATGGGCATGTGACGAAAGGTGGCATTGGTCTTGTGAGCATCTGGTGGCGAGGCACGTGATAGGAGCACGTGACAAGAAAGTCTTGCAAGGTGCACAAGTGGTGTGTGGCATGGTAGGCAAGGATCTAGCATAGGAGTGCTAGAGGGACGAGGACTATGCAGTTAGAGGAGCATAGGATGAGTCAATGGAAAGTCACAGGGAGTCTAGACGAGTAGGCGAGTCTAGAGATTGACAGTGGGGAGGTCATGTGATAGGTCACATGATTGAAGGTACTCTGAAGGTCATGTGAGGTTGCATGTGATGAGAGATGTGTGGCAGTGAGGTACACGAGTCTAGAGAGACAAGTGTAGTGAGTGTAGCAAGGAAAAGAGTAGTCAGGGGACGAATCATAATACAGATCAAATTGCCCAGCAAAACAAGAAACCAGCTGAAACCCAGTATCAAAACTTCTCCAACTCCAAGAAGGAGAAAGATCCCAACACCATGGACATTGACTCAGTAAGACTGTCTAAACTCACCTTCACAGAACAAGAGAGATGCAGAAGAGAGAAACTCTGCTTTAGGTGTAGGAAACCGAAGCACATCATGCCCAAATGCTGCCAAAATGAAGAGATTAAACATGACTTCAAGAAGTTGAAGAAGTCCGAATCAAAGATTGAGGAGATCCCTGAATTGGAGGAGATAGACAACAACAAAGAAACTGAAGTTAACCAAAAGAAGGTCAACCGATTGGGTTTTTAGCTGGAAGGGCTTGGACATCGCAAGTATCTTCCTATCAAGAATTCTCTGCTAGAGTCTTGTCTTCCATAGAAAAGAATGCTATCACTGTGAAAGCCCAAATCCAGTGTTCATTCTCTAGCAAGAATATTGACATAACCACACTCCTGAACAGTGGAGCAGAAATCAACTGCATGGACTGGCATTTTGCCCACCGCCATCACATTCCACTCTGCAAACTCGATACCCCCATCTCAGTATGTAACATCGACTCCACCCCCAACAAACGAGGCCTTTCTAAATATAAAGCCTGCCATTTCATCAAAGTTGACAGGATCGTTCACAAACTTGAATTTATCATTATACATTATAGCAACAATGTAATCCTCAGAATGCCTTGGTTCCAGAAGGCAAACCCTGCCATTAATTGGAAAAAGAGAACTGTCCTTCTCTTAAAATTAATGGATGAATCCGAAAGACTTCACACTGCACAAAGCAAGGTAAACTTCATTGAAAAGAAACCCTTACCACCCCCAGAACATATAAACTTCTCCAGAGAAGAAAAGGAACATCTTCTATGATTCCTTCAGAGAGAATCATTAGAAGACTTATTGGAATGAGTGGTAGCCAATGTCCAAAGAAAAAAAAATATCTCCATCAATAGGGTAATCAGGGTCGGAAGAAGATTCATCTGCAATACAAATACCTCAACCCAGCTTATGATCAATGCTCTCAAGGACAAGCCAAAGAAAACTCTACCCCAAGAGTATCAAGAATATGCTCAAGTCTTCTCAAAAGAGGCTACAGACCACATACCCCCAACCAGGCCATATGACCATGAAATAAACTTCAAGGATTCATTCGTCCTGAAAATAGGAAAAGTATACCCTCTATCCCCTGAAGAGCATAAAGCAACTGAAGACTTCTTGGAAGAAAACCTTAAATGTGGAAAGATCCACCCATCAAATTCACCTCAAGCATTCCCCTTCTTTTTCGTCAAAAAGAAGGACAGCAAACTCCAACCCTGCCAAGACTATCGCTACGTCAATGAACATACAATTCACAATGCAAATCCACTACCCTTGGTATTCGATCTTATGGACAAGTTAAAAAACTCCAAGATCTTTACTAAATTTAATGTATGTTGGGGATACAACAATGTCCATATCAAAGATGGCCATCAATGGAAGGCCGCTTTTATTACTCACAAAGGGCTCTTTGAGCCAACCATAATGTTCTTTGGCCTGTTGAACTCACCTGCAACTTTTCAAAGATTTATGAATGACTTCTTCTGCAACATGATAGTGGAAGAATGGCTAGTAATCTACATGGATGACCTGCTGATTGCATATACAGACTCCAAAATCCATGAAGAATGCACGAAATGCATTCTAGAGTAAATGGAGGAACTAGACCTCCACCTCAAATTAGAAAAATGCGACTTTGCAGTATCTGAAGTTGATTACCTAGGTATGATAATCAAAGAAGGCTCCATCGCCATGGACTCAGTCAAACTGGACAGTATCACACAATGGCCCATCCCCACCACAGTCAAGGAAGTATGGTCATTCCTTGGCTTTGCTAACTTCTACAGGAAGTTCATCCCCAACTACTCAAATGTAGCTAGACCACTCATCGACCTCACCAAGAAAACCCAACCTTGGAACTGGTCTTCAGCCTGCCAACAGGCATTCGAAGAACTCAAAAGACTTTTCACCTCCAAACCAGTGCTCGCATTCCCCGACACTTCCAAACCCTTTGCCATTGACATCAATGCCTCTCTCAACACCTTAGGAGGTGTTTTGATGCAACAAGACCTTGACCAACAATGGCATCCATGTGCCTATCTATCCCAGTCCTTCTTCTCCATGGAGAAGAACTACAACATTTACGACCAAGAACTCCTAGCGGTTATCTGCGCTCTCTGTACCTGGAGACAATACCTTATGAGCTTAGTCGCCCCCATACAAGTATTCACTGATCACAAAAACCTAACCTACTTTAGATCGGCTCAAAATCTTAACCAAAGACAAGCCCATTGGCTTTTCGACCTTGCAGACTTTAATCTGCAACTACACCATGTCCTGGAATCTGCCCTGGGCACCCCAGATGCCCTCTTTCAATGAAATGACCATGGAGATGATGACTCCAACAACAAACAAGTCATGCTCCTACCTCAGAACATGTTTGTTAATTTTGTAGACATAGTGCTAACCAAGCAAATCACCCATGCCACCAAGACAGACAAATTTGCAATGGATATCCTCCACTCCCTATCCTCTGATGCTCTAGACATCCTCTGAAAATGCTTCGCTGCCTTCCAAGAAGTCGAAGGCAATATCCTTTACAATGGCCAGATTTACATCCCCCCAGATCTACAATATAACATTGTTAAACAGGCACATGACCACAAAATGTCAGGTCATCCCAGGTACCTCAAAACTCACCAACTGGTTTCCTCTCAATATTGATGGCCTGGACTAGCCTTATATGTCCATTCTTACATCTCAGAATATGCTGCTTGCCAAGTAAATAAAGCCAACACACATCTGATGACACCCCCCCCAGTTCCTATCCCGTCAACGGCCACATGACTCTTTCAACAGGTGTTATGTGATTTAATCACTGACTTGCCTGTTTCAGATGGCTTCGATTCTGTCAAGTCTGTGTCCTCCATGTCGAAGTCTGACTGGAGCTATGGAGTTCTAAGAGGGAGTGAAGGAGTTAGTGACAAAGGTGGACTGAAAGTCCTAGCAGGGGAACAGAGTAGTGGGGGACTTAGTGAGGACATCGGCACAGGACTTATGTGTCAAACCCTTATATAGGACTGTGTCCTTGTATTTCATAGGACATAGGAGCAGAGGTCCAAAGCAAAGGTAGCATAGGAGGAGTAAGAGTTGGGCGAGATAGTTGAACGATGATAGGAGGAGTGACTTAGTTGATATTCATACTAAGGAGACATACAGGGAGTGCAGCTCTTAAGTACAAGTGAAGTAAGATACAAAGTACAAGATGAAACAATGTAGCATGTGGAAATGTCAAGTGACCATATGATAATGTCAAAGAACATATGAAGACATCAAAGGGTGACAGAACAAATAATGAGAGATTGACAATGACAAGACATAATGTACACAGCAATGATCAAAGGCAAATAGGTCCAGTGTGGTCTAGACTGGTCGCGATGGAGGAATGAACTCCGGAGTAGGAACTCCGAGGGATAGGAGGTGTAGGAGATATGAGGGTCGACAGAGTTGGACAGAGTTGGACGGAGGAGGGGCAATAGGGATCAGAGGATGGATATAACAGTGCCCCCCCATTAAGGCTGAGCCCTTGAGGCCGTGGTATGCACAGAGGATGATTGAACCAATCCTAGAGGGCCATCAAGCCCCTGTGGAGAGGGGGAATTGAAAAAATAAGAGGGTGGCACATATCCATTGGAGTTAGAAAATTTCACCTCAGGTAATAGGAGTTATCGTGTCACATTGCATTGGTCTGAACCACCACCATCACTACTATAACCACCCCCACTACTACTACCATCATGGCCAGCAAGTCACAAAGCCCCATACCTGTTGACGAAGATGAGTATGCCCATTTGCAGGCTCTCATTGAGGAGTACACAGAGCACAAGAAACAAGAGATGGAGTAATGGCGACAACATGAGGCAGAGGAGCAAGCAAAGAAGGAACACGAGAAGGCCAAGGAGGCACATCAAGTGAAGGAGGAGGCGGCACAAGCCTACACTGCAGTGGCAGAGAAGAGGCAGGCAGAGGCTGAGCGTCAGAGGAAGAAGGAGGAGAAGAAGAAAGAGAAGAAGAGCAAGGGGAAGGGGAAGGCACAGGCAACAGCGAGCAACCTGGTAAGTCCATAAGTGAGACAGTAACATTGCTAATGAAGGAATAGGAGAGTATCGAGATGGAGGAAGAGGAAGAATGGGGACAAAAACGCAAAGCAGTGGACGAGTCCCCTTGCAAATGGTGCACAGCATGCGGATGGGACTATAGGCCCCCTGAAGCGGGCACCAAAGGCAAGTTGTGCCTACAGTGTGCCAAGGCGCATGCTATGTGCAAGAGGAAGGAAGAAAGTGAGAATGAGATGGTGACAAGAAAGAAGAAAAAAAGGGTCCATATTGAAGACAACATGACAACAGGGCCCAAGAAACCCCGCCCTGTGGTCATCATCCAGACGAAAGTGAAGTGGGTGAAAAGCGTCAAGGAGGCCCCCATAGTGGGGCCATCGAGAATCATAGGAGGACTGGAGAAGGCCACCCCTGAGGAGGCCTCCTATGGGGAGGTCTTCCTCAAGATGATGGCCCATATAGTGGAGGTGTTGGAAAGGATGGCCCAGGCAATGGAGGGCCAACAAGCATGGGTGGAGAAAAAGGGGTGCCAGGTTGCATCAACAAGGAGGGAGGTAAGCACTCAATGCGACCTGGAGGAGGAAGCAAAGACGATGGAGATAATGGAGGAGCAGGAAACAAGTGTGGAGAAGGCGAAGAAGATGGGAGAGGATGCAAATGAAAAAGAGATGGAGGAGAAAGAAGTGGAGGAGTAACTAGTACATAGTTTTTCTTTTAATATGATTTTGTTTTCTTTTTTTTTGAATGAATAAGGAGTGAAATACAGTAAGCAAAAGAGAAATGAAAAGAGAGGGCACACCTGAGACTTCTATGCCAGAGCAGGTAGTGGCCCAGGTCTCTCTGGGTACCTCTGGTGGAAGTCTGAGATGAGGTTCTGTGCATTTCCTAACTCTGTGGCCAAAAGCCAGAAGGTCTCTTTGTCAGTTCCCTCATAACCAAGCCAATGCACCAAGTACAGGAGTTGGCAGAGTCGCCTCCTCTGATCAATCTTGGAGTCAAGAATCTTCACAATCTCATACTCTGGTTCTCTGTCAATCTCCACAGGAGGTGGCGAAGATTGGACATGGTTATCTATAGTATTTGGAGTTGAAGGTTCTAACTGAGAAATGTGAAAAATAGGATAAACTGAACACATAGAATCAGGTAGACATAGTGTGAAAGAATAACTACCTGAGTGGGCAATTATAGTGAAAGGTCCAAGGTTCTTTTCAGAAAGCTTTTTCGAAGGTCTCATAAAATGAAAGTACTTTGCTTTAATGTACACCAGATCTCTGATCTTGAAGTCCAAAGCTGAGCTACACTTGGCATCAGCAGGACCTTGATATTGCTTCTGTGCTGTGTTATGGAATGTAGTTTATGTGAATTATTATTTTCTTTTTCTTTTTCTTTCCCTTGGTCATGTGACTCCTCCTGTCCCTTCACATCATCATGCCTTTACCAAGTCACATTGGTCTCTTTTCACCTCTTCACTCTTTCATGACTTCACAGTGATCACCACTGTTATGACATCACACCTTCACTGGTGCACATTCAAGATCTTTCCACAGTTATTTCTGTTCATCTTCATGGTTTATGCATGTACAGATGCATCTTCCATTCCTCAATTGCCTTGCCAACTCCTCATGGCTTTCATATCCACCATCCCTAAGATCTATGATTATGACTCTGCAAGATTTTATTGATCTCTGCCATGATCCATTAATGATTAAGTTAAGTTCAAGATCCCTTTCCTGATCTTTCACATCTTGTAATCGATCTTCCATTTCTTCTTTCTTGCAATGTGGCTTGCTTCTGACCTTCTTACCACTTTGCCTTACCTTTACATCAAGGCTTTCTTACTGTTGCCTTATGGACTATTACTATAGTAACCCTTAGACCATTAATTACCGTATACCCTAGACCACGGCACCACTTGGTCTGTGCTACATCTTGTACTGTATATAAGGGGATCATTGTAGGCTATAGTCCCCCAGCCTAATCCACTTCATTCTACCTGCAACCCTAGTCCTTTACTGGATTGGCCTTATAGCTCTTGAGCTTAGTAAAAGACTAAGTCGCCTGGCCATCATGCCTAGAAGTGAGTAGTCTGGAGATGAAGCAACACACTATCCCTCCTCTCTAGCCAGCCAGACTCTTGCCTTAGTGGCATTGTAAGAAACTGATGTTCCTTATAGTGGTATTGGCCTATTTCTTCATCCGGGTGCATAGTTCAGGTCATCCCCCTTCACTGCCATGTGTCCAGCATACATCCGGACCCACAGAACTTGATCATACACTTATAGTCCATATTCCCAAGAAGTCCTATGTCTAGTAAATCTTTCGGTAAGTGACCCCTTTTATTTCCCTTGACTTTCCACTATGCTAGATATGTCCGGACCACCATTAGACACGTCTGGACTGCCAGTATGTACGTCCGGACCTATTACATTTCATTTACTGGTCATTTTATATGCTTTTATACCCTCTTTTCACCCTATTTTCATTGCATTTGCATCCGGACATCTCTTTTTACTTAGACATTGCTCAATACATTGCTTACATAAGTCCCAGGTGTGCCCGGACTATAAACGGGTGTATGTACACTCAATATACAGTTCCTTTTCAACCAAGAAACCACAAATCCATCAGATCTGCACCCGGCATCATTATTCTTTAGTCCTGGTCATTGAAACATACATCCGGACACTCTATTTGCATTGTTCTACCCTCCGGACACTTCACACCTGGACCTACTGCCTATAGAGCTTAGGAGTAGACGTTCAGTACCATCTATTAGAAGGGAAAGTAAGTCCAGACATTCACCTTTTCTTTTCTTCTCTTCTTGAATCCCTTTGGGACAAGCCTATCGTTCCTTCACCTTTACTACTGACTCTCCTTGTACACACCAAGGGGATCTTTTGTTTTACAGCATTCTTCAATGTTAGCCACTGTTCAGCTCAGTGCATTCAATGTGATAGTCTCTCCTTTGTGAGACAGGGCACGTTATCCCCTATCATCTTCAAGACAATCCTGCATCAAGGCTAGATGCATAAAAAGATATAAAGTATGTTCCAGCTTGCTGAATGCTTGCTGATGATATAGGAAGAGCCATGACTCTATAAACCGGTTGATACCTGTATAGCACATAGTAAAATGCTACCATGGCAGAAGACTAGTGGTTCACTCTAGTAGGGTGGCACCTTGATAATCAGCTTTCAAGAATGACAACCTAGATATAGTCATACAAACAAAGAACTTAGGCGTCCGCTGCCATTTGGTTCAACACACGATTATGCTATTGATATTAGGTCATAGTATTAGGAGGAAGACAGAAGATCATTGCAATAGTATGGTCTTATCATAATGGTGCAATAGTCCGTTAGGAGTTCTCAAATAGAAGCCCCAACGCCTCATTCCCTTTTGCACCCACTTAGCCCTCAGCATTGTCTATTGGTGGTTATGTGTCCAATACTTGCTCTCTCACATTCCGTAACTGCTCAAGGACTCAGAAAATAGAAGTACCAAGATTCCCCATGGGTTAGGTTGTGAGGTTTAGGTTCCTCCTTCCTAGAGACTTAGAAATGCTAGAGGTTGCTCCACCTCTGGTTGTAGGTTTTGCAACATGCTGCCAACATCTCCGATTGGAGGAACTCATGGAGCTCCTCCAAATCAGCAATATAGGAGGAGGCTGCGGAGGAGGTTAGTGCATGATCAGAGAAGATAGAGAGATTAGGGTGGTATCCCTTGTTGGCAAAGAAAGGAGATATGCCAGTCATAGCACTGAGCACATTGTTGTAGGCAAATTCTATGAGGGAAAGGAGATCAGCCCAATTGTCTGGTTAA
>JBBPKD010000759.1:0-14964 GCA_038089075.1 Singerocomus inundabilis
ACCATGACACATTGCCCGTATTTGGAGAAATGAGTATCGGTTGTGGTCATTTATGTTGTTCAGCACATTTTTAAGCAATCCTCAGGGTTTATTCTTTTTTCTTGGGTAATTTTTCTAGTAGGTGTCACACAGGTGTGATATGACCATGGACCAGCTCTTCCATTCTTTAATACACCCTTGGACTTCTCTCAGTCACTGGAGGCATACAATTTTCCATACAACTCTACTGACTCAGAAGGAGCACACAATATGTGACATTCCTTTTTTGGTCAGTTCATGTCACATCTATATTATAACTTTGTGAAAATAATGTGGGGTGTCTATTTTGGCCACACAAGCTCGGGTATCTCAGTACCATTGGTACCCGAGGTAGCCGACAGTCCTGGCGGTCTCGTCGGCTAACTATTTCACTGAAGCTTTGTCGACAGTACATGACGGTGGCGTTATTTGTTTTGTAATCACTGAAACTTGTAATCACTGAAACTTGGAGTAATCCAGTTTGACCCTGGATGCCTGGTAGTATACCCGTCGCGCAAAAGCCACCTACACGCCACCCACACTTACCTACCTAGTCTGCCGTAGTTGTGAGGTCTCTGAATCAACGGCGGTGGTCAGGGTAGTAGCAAGCCCCCTGACGAGAGCTTTTGCAGACTCGAAAGCGCACCCTATCTCACTCTCTTACTCCTTCTTATTGTACCTGAACAGGTCCTCAGTAAGTATCTTCAGTGAAACCAGCCAGTGGTAAGCGGTGGTAACCGATGGTAGCCGATGGTAGCCGACGGTCTGAACCAGTCCTGACTGCCGACTGATTTACAGGCGGCCTGAGCAAGATTCTTTGCTTGGCGCTCCACGGAGAAATGGGGAAGTCACAGGTGTGACCCGACTCACTAGCCTAGCCGAAACCGAGTACAGCAACACTACCTCTGCACCTCGCCTCAACCGGCCCGGGTCCTATAGGCCAGTGAGTCAGCACGCCACCCATCTCTTCATGATTATTATCGTTATTACTACAAACCCCCATCCATTATGGCTCGAATATAGTTCCACACAGAATATGAACAACACCCAACCTAATCACGAGCCCCGTGTACAAACCAACTCTGGTACTCTTCCCATCGCCGCGCCGGACTCGACAACATGGGTACTCATCAGAATGTACGCCTGGCATAACTCGACAGACTTCCATTGGCGGCCGAGTGCTTCGCGAAATGCATCGCTACGGGGTAGGTCTCTGATTTCTCACCGTAATATCTGGAGGAGACCGCACAGACTGTCAAGCGCGCCTGACCTGTGTTCGTCGTCGAAGCATATCGAAATTGTATACGCACTGACGGTGAAGGGGAACAGACAACATTTGAATATCGTCGTCGCGTTGTGAAACGTTGGGTCCAAGGCACACGTCAGTACTGAATGTAGTTACCAGTCACCGCCGATGAGGACGTGACGCACAGGGTTCTGGTTCAAAAGCTGCCTCGCAGCGTCGGTCACACGTTTACAGCGAAGCAACACGAAATGGAAACGCACATGTGGAATATAACTTGACTACATTCGCCGATGTCACGAGCGCGTGCAATATGATATCCGGGGGACTGTTTTTCTCGATCAAGTGCTTACGAATGCTGAGGTCGTTTGCTGGGCCTAACTCGAGATGACCTGATCGACCACTACCGTCCTGACCACGACGAGAACAGACGACATACCTGGTCTGAAATACTCGTTCGCGACACCTTGCCCGAAAACAGCCACCAATCCACGAACGAAAAAAAAAGGCGATACCATGTCGCCACACGTACCACGTCGTTATCGTTCCCCTCGAGCTGGGACCGTTGCCTATTCGCCTGATAACAGCCACATTCTCTCCGGCTCAAGGGACAGGACCATCCGGATCGGGACCCAGCGACGGCCCGTTTGTGTGTCGCAGGTTCATTCCAGGGACACACGAACGAGATCTCCTCTGTCGCCTACTCCCCCAACGGTGAGCGCGTCGTCTCCGCCTCTTACGACCGATCCGTCAGGGTGTGGGACTAACAGCAACTAGTGTCCGTTGGGGAGATTCATCAACAAGAGGACGGCTGGATCGTGCTCGCCGTTGCTGTGTTCCGCCATGGGCTCGGTATGCATTGTATCAAGTTCCCGTCTACACGCTGGTCATTTCCCCCCTATCCGACGTACAAGCTGGATTGGAGCCAACTTCTTATATGGAACGTCTTGGGGTTCCTGTCAGAAATGATTTCTTTCCGTGGGCCCGTTTTGTACCTATGCCTTGCTTGTGTTCCCTCAGTATATATTGTCCAAAGACACTATAAATGTGTCGTGTGTGATCTCTTCCCAGAATGTCGGATTGCAGGACCTCACAGCGGCACCGCGGTATGATGAGAACCGGACATGCATCCACACTTCTCGACAAGCATCATTAGAACGTACCATGTGTATGAATGAGGAAAAAAAAAAGAAAGTCTGCTACTCCACGGCACAGCGAAGACGTCAAGTCCAGCGCAAGGGGCTCTCACCGCTCTATACCCCTGAAATACACCCTCCTCACCCATCGTCGCCGACGCGTCACCCATCCATCGCACGGCCGTCCATCCGGTCGGAGATGTGTCCACGTGTCGGTGGTGTACGTCCATCCGTCTGTGTCGTGCACGCAGTAAGCCAGATTGGAGACCACGTGTCAACGCAGGGGTATGAAAGGGGGTGCGCAGAACGTTAGAAACAAGACAAAAGCAATAATCAACATGCGCACCCTCGTCCGCACCTACGCAGACACTCGCACTTGGGGAAGCATCGAGGCCTTGCACCGCCCATGCAGCTCTCAGATCGGATCGCCAGCCTTCTGTCTCGACGAATGCCCAGCCAGGTGAAAGCGAAAACGTGAGGTTGCTGCTATGCACCAGCAATGTGAGCGTCTCAACGAACAGTGTACGAGAGAAGGAAACGCCAGCGCACCTAACTTCTCCGCCGACGCCGCTCCATCCATCTCTGCCCCTTGTCCACCCAACCCGCTCAGTCGATTTCAAGTTCGTTTTTGACCACGTCCCTCCGATCTCCGTCCCTTTCCTTCCATCTCCAAGCCCCATCACTGTCCCCGTGGTCACAGTTGATGTCGTGGATGCCGTATCGTCATCCCTCCCCTCTTCTTCACCTTCCCGTATAAATATAACGCTGGATTTGCGTCGCTTCCCTTCGGTCACATCTTGGACCCACCGCTCGTTCTCCCACAGCTCGACGTGGGTGAGTGGGGCACGCCAGGCGATGTCATCGAGTTTGTCATTGTCAATAAGTCGGCGGAGGATGAGGTAGGTATCGCGGGGAGTGAGTGTAAAGGTAAATGTACGTACGCAAGGGGATACAGACGGGGGAGGGGCAGCGGACGGGCGGTAAATGCGATGGGGAATGATGTGCAAAAGGGAGAAGGGATTTGGTAGGCGGGGAATGCAAATGGAGAGTTGGAAGGAGAGGCCAGGGCCTGAACCAGATAAGGCGGCCGATATTACAGGGAGCGAGCCCCTAATGCAGGGGTGGAGAGCACCTACGCTACCAGCGCCAACCAGGAAGAAGAGAAGGCGTAGGGGGAGGAGATCGGCCATGAGGATCGGGAGCAGGGAGAAGAAGGTGACGAGGGTAATGATAAGGAGAGAGTGATGAGGTTGTTGCGTGGCAGGGTGAGAGGCAGAAGAGCTAGACGCTTCAGAGGCGCGGCGAGGAAAGCTGAAAGTGGAGTGCGAGATAGATTCATGTGATGGTGAGGGTGTGTGTGTGGACATGGAGAACCTGTGGCTGGACTTGGGCGGTGATGAAATGGGGGGTATCTGAGGGGTTGCCAATAAAGACAGCAAGGGCACAATGGCATCGTGCGCATCCGAACTGGAACACATGCCATTAGATGAGTCATGGAAGTGTACCAACGAACGCACAAAGCACCCATGAGATTCTGGATAGCTTGTATGTTGGCCTGCCAATCGGCTGTACCTTCGCCAACATTGATCGGGACTGACTGAGCACCCGGATCAGGGTAATAGTGAAGCATGATGCCAAGCAGCAAGATTTGAGGGATCAAGAGCGTCATTCTCGGGAAGTAACCTATTCCAAGTAAATGGCCGCGCGCAAAGACAGGCGAAAGAGACGCACAGAAGAAGCCGTATACCGCAAGCCAAACAGTGGTGCGTTTCCAGCCTTTTTTCCACAAGACGACTTCTTCGACACGGTCTTGAAGCCAGAACACAGGACCTATTCTGGACACGAAACGACGAAAGTTGGCGGTCATGATGGGCACAGAGAGGGGATCTCGTGTGCTGAGGAGGTGAGGGGCGGCGCGTGGATTTGAAGCCGTGATGGCGGAAGCGATGAGGCTGGAGGTGGGCGGGACAGATGTGGGGATAGATGCGGAGAGGAGCATCTGCGGTACAAGCGAGAGGGCAGACTTGGCGGGGGAGAGCGGCTCGGAGGCAGCGCGCCATGGCGAAGACGACGTGCGGGTCGTGTCGGGCAGCGACGTAAAGACCTTTGTGGCGGGTTCGAGTGAAGATGCCTTGAGCCGAATCGCGTCGGGAGGCATCTCGACGTATTCAAAGGTCGCCATCGTCGTCGAACACGATGAGCTCCAAGATTCTTACCAACCCGGCGTATTTGTATCAGCACCGCCACACAATCCTCTTCATCATCCTCCTCGACGACGACGACCGTCTTGGACGTCGTCTCGCACGATGACCACGCTTTCTCCACGTTCCCTTCCCTACACTTTAATTCCATCCCTGAATGCCCTCCTCGCTGCGCTCGCCCTCCCGTTCACCCTTGACCACCCAACCGACCTCACTCCCTCCCTTCTCCTCGCCATCTTCGAATCCCTCATCAGCGCCCGTCTTCCCATTCCCGCACCAGTACGCCAGTCCCGCACACGAGAAGCCAAGTCTCGCGCTATGCTTGTCCTCCTGGGAGTCCTCGAGTGTGACGTCCTTCGTGGTGGTACTGCAGCCGCTGATGCCGATGCAGAGCACTCCGTTGCAGCTTCCAATGTAGATGATTCGGCCCTTGGTGGAGCGGGGGGCGTCAGCGTAGACGGCTGGGTCGACGAAATTGGTCTCGGTGAGGTCGATCCTGAACGACTCGCCGACGGAGGTTGGGAAGAGACCATCTTTGTCGGTGAACTTCTTTGCTGGCTCGCACGTCGAAAGGGAATCTTGCCTCGTATCAAGTCTTTTCACAAGTCCTCGCATTCACGTTCATTGTACTCGAACCACCATTCATATGGCACCGAAGAGGGCGACACAGCCGACTTTTCCACCTCTCTCCTTCTCCAGCCGTCTCCTGCCCGAAACTCGCGGTCACATCGACGTATATCCCCATCTGTTGACGACCCAGACCCTGACTTGGATACTTCTACGCTCTCACACATCACAGACATCCCTCGCCATCCCTCTGTTCACTCACCGGAACCATCTCTTTCCGCGTCTGTGACAACAAGTACAGACCTCTCTATTCGCGCACGAAGCGTCTCCTCACGCACTAGTGTATCCAATGTACATGAAGATCCCGACGAGTTTGAGGAGGCGTCGCAGGATACGCTGCAAATGTACGACCCTCGTCGGATGATGCAAGACGCGGAGGAGGACGATGACCAGCCGCCGATGTTCCAGCCGCGGTGTATACATGAACTAGAGGATCCTTCATATATTCGTGCACTAGCAGGATCGTCCTCGTCCTTTGACACATCTGCGCTACACGAGCACATTTCCGAAGAGGATATCTCATCCGGAGACGAAGAGGACGATGCAGACGAAGAGGACAACGATGATCTCTATGCACCACCCACCCCAACCCCACAGCGTGTTCGATTCACTGGATGGATTGACCCCGTGGACGCCGCAACCGAACTCAGCCAGTTTGCTGCTTCCCGCTCCTCCCATTCTCATTCACAGCTGCACGCATTCAGTGCGAACACAGGTTCAAGTTCAGGGCTACCGTCTCAGCTACAACCGCCACTGCACAGACAAATGGGCACAGACGAGCTCTCCAAGCCAACAGCGCGTCTGAAATCGCAGGTATCCCCCCACCCACTCCCGGGCGCGGGTAGGTCACGTATATCGCGTCCACTTGCATTTGCATCCTCGTCCCCATCCCCATCCCCGTCCCCGCCTCCATCTCCACGCTCCACCTCGTCAAAACGCCTACCCTCACGCTTATCTGTAGCCCCTCCACCGCCCCCACCTCTGCCCACCACACACTCTGACTCGCCCTTTGATGTCTCGTTCTCGACGCTCAACAACACGAGTACGCCTGCGAAACCTCGCCTGCAGCGGCATGCCCGGTTGCAAGTGACGACTGAGACCGACGTATATGCCGGTATGGACAGAAGCCATCAAGGCGCGACAAGTGCAGGAGCAACGGGGACGACCGATCGACCCCATCGTCGCGACCGGACCTCTTCCTACACACCCTCCCCTCCCTCGTTCTCGACGCCTGGCAGTTTACGAAGCGGTGGCGCTGGTGGCGGTCCCCCCGGCAAGAGCTCGAGCGTCAAGCTAGATCCAGCGGGAACTACTGAGCCAAAGACACGTCTGGGTACGTCCGCATCGAGCACGATAAGGATGAGCACCAAGGGGAAATCGCCACCCCCTGTCGCACCGGCTGACTCAACAGCGACGACAAACTCGCTCCTGACTGAGCGTGCTCGGTTGTTGACAGAGTTGGCGGCACTCAAGCGGGCGCGTGCTGCGATTGATTCAGGTGGTCCAGGGACCGCTGTGGGGAATGGGACCAGTGTAAGGACTGGCAGTAGGGGGGATAGACTCATTAGTCCGCGCGTCGGCGTCGGGGTATAATATCACTGGGATCTGAATGCTGTCTTGTATCACGCCCATGTCTTGTCTCTTTCTCTGTTCGATACGGACATTCACACCGCTGTTTGACTTATCTTACGATGTACAGTAATCCACCCTTGCACTCCTAATATCAACAAGTCAGCACACTTCGTGGCATCAAGGACTGAACTGTGACACATCTCTTGACCGCTACGAATCCAAACGTACGTGTCCTCGCTGCAGTTGGCACCACCATTCGACACCGCCTTTCAAAGCATCCATAATCTCCCTCGCATCCTCGTCCTCGTCTCCGCCTCGAGTGTCATTGCTCCCTCGGTTTTCAATCTTTGCCCTTCTCTTGTGAACGTCGAGCGACGCGATCGCGCTCCGTTTGTGCTTGGCGCGTCGCTCATACCCGGACAGCGTCGCACACATGAGATGAGTCCCCTGTTCCAATTTTCTGGCAGCGTCTGCGAGAACGGCCGTCCTATGGCGAGATCGCATCAGCGCTGCCCATCTCGCACATGACACACTCGTTCTGGGGTACTTGCCTCCCTTCCATGCTCGTCGGCGCACCTGCGAGCGTACTCCACGCGGTATCACTCTTGGGGGCCGTGTCAAGGGGAAACACGCGATGGAGAGACTTGCGGAGTGCGTTGGACACACTCGTCCGCGTCTCGAGCTATGTACATATACGCACGCTAAGCAAGTGCAGCACTGAAATATGGGAGCGGCAACGCACAGGAACTTTGCGCGAAAAGCTTGCTTCCAGTTCCATCTCGACTTGAGGGATATCCGTGTCCGTGTCCACGTCCACTGCAGAGGGGGCAACATTAATATAGGGTAGCAAATAAGGAGATTGTGTGACGTTGGTCGTCGCCTACAGCCTCAGTGTTGAGCAGAGTGGGCTCTTGCTTGATCCGAACTTGGACGATCTCCACATCGCTTTCGCTCTCGTCTTTCTGTGCGGGCTGGTTCTCGATTGGCAGGGAAGTTATGCCTTGTACTGGCTGACGACCTTGATCGAGATCATTCACTTTCGCAAACGTGTGGTTACGACTCTCGCTAGGTACTTTGAAAGGTGTCTTGAACGGCTTCCTCAAACTATTTGCCGAACTATGTGGTCGCGTAACTGGTCCCATTTTCAGTAAACCACAATGACACAGAGAAGGGTTTCGCGACGTAAGAAGCTTACCAAGTGGCGGTGGCATGCTCGCACCAGCGCTGCCAATCGAGCCAGTGCTTCTCGTGGTTCGCTCGTCCCTTGCGTGCTCCGTCTTGGTCTTTTTCAAAGTAGGCAACGCCAATATATTTGCGTTGGGCCGTTTGAACCCCTGGACTGGAGCTGAGTTGAGACAATCCCACAACGTCTTTTGACCCGGTTTAAGCACATTTGCGCTCGCACCCGCTGACACTGGCGCGCGGTGCTGCTCTGGCTGCCGCTGTCGAGGTTGATCTGAATCCTCGTCGTCCTCATACCCAGTGTTCCAAGCCGACGTTGAGATAACACTTGCGGCATAATCTTCCTCCGAGAGGTCCATTTTCCGCTGTCGGGTCTTGTCCGGGAACTTGCACACCTGCAGGGTATACGTCATAAAACGGGATTTTCAACTCCCAGAGGGACATGACCACGTTGATGGGCAGACCACTCACGTCGCACATCTTGTCGCAAATGCTTTCCATGACATCGTCGTTCGTTGTATCGATGATCTCACCAAAATACCTGCATATAGACTAGTGGCATCATATATCAACATACATCTCATACTGGTCCAGTCAAGGGGGAACTCACAACATGTCGGCACGTCGTGACGTTCTCTGCAAAGCCAACAAGCTACGAAAAAGCGATGGAGACAACCGATCTAGTTGATAAAGACTAGAGGTAGATCATGGATAAACGTACCGCTTCTAGACTGTTAACTGACCGTTGACTGGGCTCAGGTCCGTTCTTGGAAGAGGCTGTATCCTGTCGTCTGGCGTACGCACTGGACACTAGTTTTCGAAGACGGAACGCGTCTTCACGTGCTACCACCAGTGTGAGCAGATGACAAAGACATCGATCGGTATATCTCACAGTAATACAGGATACAACGGGCGGGCTAATAGCAAGGTGGTCACGCAAGCACATAAAACAACATAACGCAACTCACCAATCCATCTCGACCTGCTCGACCTATTACTGTGGGTGAACTCGGAAATGACTCTTGAGAATAACAAACCTGTCTCTTGATAATAGCCTAAGACTGGTCAGATACTGGTTACCACTTCCCACGCATTTATTCACCTTCCATGCTCTTCGGAAGATCATAGTGAATAATATACCTAAGGCAGTTGGTACATATTCATTGAAAAAGGAGGGAATCAAGGCACGTACCGAACGTCGCTTTTGTCGATCCCCATTCCGAAAGCGATCGTCGCGCAAACCTACAAAAAGAAATATAGGGACTCAAGAACGGCGTGTCCGACAATGGAGACCCACCACATCGATGCCACCATCGCCGGTCCCGCCCATCTCCCATTCCTTCAGTGTCTCGCTCAAAGTCTTCGAGCTTTTAGCCACCACCAACGTCACTATCAATGTCTGCTCTCACAGACCTGATTCCTCACCTGATCCCCCGATGATATGGCCGGGAATTTAGTCCCTTTCGGCAAAGATGGTTCGATAGCTCATCACACATCTGCCGTTTCCGACAATAGATGATACCGGATGATGGGCGGTTGCGACGTCGATGCAAAGCTTCGATGAACTCCACGATATCCTGCATCAGAGACAGGGATTCCGGCGCCGACTTGTACCGCATCTAAAGAGCACGCCTACTGCTGGCCGAAGAATGATGGTAACATGAATAGACACACCTCGTAGAAGAGGTTTGTACGATTAAATGGATGGACAGCTGTAAAGAGTTTGTCTTCTATCATCTTGAGACTTCGGATGATATCCTGCTGAACACTGACAAAATGTGGGTGTATGAAAGACAGCTTGACCGGCCAACGATTACCTCTTGGTGGCAGTCGCCGTGAGAGCCATGATAGGGACACCTGGAAAACGTTCGCGAAAAGAACCGAGCTTGCGATACTCTGCCCTGAAGTCATGACCCCATTCCTACTGCATGATAAATAAGTAATAAGATGCACAAGAATCAACTCACCGAGATGCAGTGCGCCTAAAAGCATGTCTAGATCAGCCCAACCATACTCCGGTGGAAACCATACCTCATCGACGACCAGCCTACTTAGCTGACCATTGCTATAAATAGTGGCAACTGTGCGCATGAGGTCTTGCGTGCAAAGCTTCTCAGGAGTCGCTAGCGGAGGGACACGTCAAGGGTGATATATTGCGGAGAAACAAAGCACCAACTATAAAGTAGACGATTCTTTGGTCGTTTCGATGACAAGTCTCTCATAATCTAGGTGACCTTATCTACTTTGCCGCGCGGAATCGGATGGAGATATAAATACCTCACTTTTGTCTCTTTTGTTGGTCTCGGATGTTAGCGATACTGCGAAAATGCCCTTGCTACGAAGATTGGTTACTTCTATGGGGATGTCAATAGAAAATCAACAAAAAGTGGAATAAAGTTACGGTTCTTCATGAGGGCTGCCAGATAAGTCAGTCAGTCGAAAAGACATGAACATCATAACTCTCACCAAGGAGAGGGGAAACAATAATGGAGACGCCATCCTAGTATATATATAAATGCTAGTCGGATGGCCTCAAAATGATGTGGATGACTTACATCTTCAGCGATAGCGGGGACTTGAAAGCAGAGGCTCTGTCAAGTCTAGATATAGGATGAATTAATGAGTATCCATCGAAAACCTACCTTTCCCATGCCTGTCGGGGCGAGAACGAAGACATCCGCGCCTACGTGATGCATTCATACACCCATGCGTGAAGTGCTGTGGTGTGCTCACCTGAGATAGCTGCTTGTATGATTTCCTTTTGTTTCCCTTTGTACCCCGAAAACCCAAATTCTGATTCGATGTATATAGTAGTTCGAACCTGTTGGTATGATTGATACGCACTTTCGGTCAACACTCTGGGACACACAGTAGAGTTGTGAGGCGTGTGAGAGACAACATAGGAAAACACATTGACAAACCTATTACACTCTTTCATCGGTTTTAATACTGTTGAACTCTGCTCTGGTTGTCGCTCGTCGCCACTCTCCCTCAGTGCAAGCGTCGGTGAACTCGCAGGGACGAGCACAACGGCAGTGTCTGTGTGCACTTGATCCTCGTTGATGTTATCCAACACATCATTGTCACTTTCTTCTTCTTCCAAGAGTTCTGTGTCATCAATGGAGTACAAGTACGCGTCGAAGTCGTCCATGGCGTATCATGAAAGACAAGCACAACACGACAAGACGCACTGGTCACGTGCCTGAGAAACTTTCTGAACGTCCGAACGCCGGAAGCTGACAAGGCGAAAACCCTTTTCTACCAAACGGATTGTCATCCCTGACCACCGACAACGACAACGGTGGCACACGACAATGACGCTGGAACGTAGTGCGGCCTGACTACCCAAAACTATTCGCGTCATCTTGAAAATCGTTACGAGCAACCTGGTGCGGTGATGGACCTTGAAGAGGTTATTGTCCTTGATCGAGACGTGATGGCCCTCTGTCTCCCAGACCACCCAGATCAGCCGACATTCTTGAACAACCTCACGGTTCGTCTCTACACCAGGTACAGCCAGATCGGGTCGGCAGAGAACCTCGATAAGGCCATTGTACTCAATTGAGACCCAATGGCACCATGGCCACCCGCGCATCCCGACCGGTCTACGTCCTTGAATAATCTTCCGGTTGATTTCTGCACCCGGTACAACCAAATTGGAGAACCGAAGGATCCGGATGAAGCTATTGTGCTCAATCGAGATGCACTGATGCACCATCCGCCGGGACATTCTAATTGGTCTACATCCTTGAACAACCTTGCGGTTCATCTCTGCACTCGGTACAACCAAATAGGGGGAATGGAGGACCTTGAAGAGGCCACCAAATTCCGTAATTTGCCTGGTCTCATTCATTTTCTTCTCTCTTCCCGCTTCTGACCTCAAGCAGGCCCCCCGCGCAGGCCTAGTGATCATTGTCCTAATAGATGAAGTGCGACCTTCTCGAAGGCGCAAGTGCATGTAGGCGTTGTACCACATCTGGTCATCCCTGCATCGTTGAGACAAAGAAGCTTAGAACGACCCCCAAGCAAGTTCAATTGTGATACCTATCTGATGTCTTGGCGCCGTCCCCGAGCATCGCATTGTCTTCATAATTCCCTATTTGGTTATCGGAGCACAGCATATTCCTGGTCATCGGTCTTGCGCGTGTGTCAATCTGTGATTGGCATGATGGTAGCATTTAGTCTTATCTTTTGGCATGTGCCTGCCTGCGGGATTCATTCAACTCCGTATCCACGCCAACGAATAGATCATCTGTCCCCGCGTCCTTGTCCATTGGCCTGTTGTAGAGGCTGTATCCGCCACCTTAGGTTCACTAGCGCTCACATTGCGATCGAACTACAAAATCTCTGCTTGTTGCGCCGTAATCCTCATCGTCCATCTCTCTTTTTTTTTCCTTTTACACTTGCAAACATTTCCTTTCTCCTCTTCTTTTTTGGTTTTTGAATATTCCTCGATGGCGACCGCAACGGAGCGACCTTTATCAGGCGATTATATTCGCTTGGATAACTCTGCTTCGTCTATGGCCTCTTCCGAAACGTTATCGTCCACATACTCATCACCTGTTCCTCGTGTTAGCAAACGAGAGTTCTTGCACAGATCCGTCACAAGGACCAAATCATCGGGTCTCTTCTGAAACAGGCAAGTCAACATGCCGCGCGCTTCGTCGTTTACTGATTAACCGGACCGGACATCTCCCCCGATCGCTTGCAGCTTCACAATCCGCGCCGCTCTCCATCAACCAGTTCAAGATGGTCATTTCCCCCTCGGACGGGGACAACATATGAGTGGTTGATTGGATGAGTCGGCTGCAAAGCAGTATGCAGCGGTCTGGGTAGGCAAGTGCGGCGAGGATGGAGGTTATACGGGAGATGAGTCGTGCCGACAATGCTTTGGCCTCTGGCCCCGGTGCAGGTTGTGTAGTTGATGGTGTTTATACCCCTGCGTCCCACAACGCCATGGATGAATCGGATGACGCGGTGGAGGAAACAGAGGAAGGGACGACGAAAGAAGAAAAGGTGCGCAGTGCGTGCCGGATGTCACTGTCACGATAGGCTTGCTCACGAATCTGTCCTTGGAAAAGGAAGACGGGAAGGGGAAGGGGAGGAAAAAGAGTAGGCGGGAGAGTGGGACGGGTTCGAGCGATACTGCTGTCCATCCCGAGGACGATAATAACGTGGTACGTGTGGTGACATGGTATCGCCTTTTTTTCTTTCGTCGATTGATGGCCGTTTTCGGGCAAGGTGTCGCGAACAAGGAGTATTTCAGGCCTGGTATGTCTCTGTTCGCGTCGTGGTCAGGATGGTAGTGGTTGATCAGGTCATCTCGAATTAGGCCCAGCGAACGACCTCAGCATTCGAAAGCACTTGATCGAGAAAAACAGTCCCCCGGATATCATGTTGCACGGGCTGGTGACATCTGCGGACATAGACAAGCTATATTCCACATGTGCGTTTCCATTTCGTGTTGCTTCGCTGGGAACGTGTGACCGACGCTGCGAGGCAGCTTTTGAACCAGAACCCTGTGCGTCACGTCCTCATCGGCGGTGACTGGTAACTACATTCAGTACTGACGTGTGCCTTGGACCCAACGTTTCACAACGCGACGACGATATTCCAATGTTGTCTGTTCCTCTTCACCGTCGGTGCGTATCCAATTTCGATATGCTACAACGAACACATGTCTGACGCGCTCGACAGTCTGTACGGTCTTCTCCCGATATTACGGTGTGAAACCAGAGACCTACCCCGTAGCGATGCATTTCGCGAAGCACTCAGCCGCCAATGGAAGTCTGTCGAGCTGTGCCAAGTGTACATTCTGATGAGTATCTATACTGTCGAGTCCGACGCAGCGATGGGAAGAGTACCAGAGTTGGTTTGTACACGGGGCTCGCGATTAGGTAGGGTGTTGTTCGTATTCTGTGTGGAACTGTATTCGAGCCATAATGGACGGGGATTTGTAGTAATAACAATAATAATCGTGAAGAGGTGGGTGTCGTGCTGACTCACTGGCCTATAGGGCCCGGGCCGATCGAGGCGAGGCGCGGAACGCCGAGCAAAGACCAAGCTCGCTCGAGCTTACCAGTCCCATTCATAGTCTATGTGCCAGCGAGAGCAAGTCCGGGCTGTCGAGCCCCTTGGAACTGTCCGTCAGACGTCCGTCTCCGAAGATACTTACTAAGGACCCGTTCAGATGCAATAAGAAGAGGTAAGGGGTGTTGGAGATCAGCCCGTCGATTAGGACTTCCATTAGTTCAGTCATAGTATATTAGCTACATTTCCTTATTTGGACGAGTGTTGACCACTCGTCGCGTCACTGCACGCTCTTTCCCTCCAGTCTCGTACTCTCGATTGGAGGTAAGCTATACTCTACATTCTTTACACATTCTATACTTACCCTACCTAGTATTCATTCCTTACCTCTAGTGTCGTTGGCACACCTATCTCCAACAAGGGGGTGAGATATGGTGCGGTTTTAAACTTGTGATTTCTGACTTTGATGTTTTCTCTGCTCCTATAGTGATGACCTTGTGTGATGGTATTCCCCGCCATGAATGTTTCTCTTAAATCCCTTCAGAATCTCATCTTTAAAGTCACCAGTAAAAGTGAAAGCGGCTTGTAGTAACGGTCGAGATATGTAGTCTACATTATACTACTAGGAGATTCCCCACGCAGCCTAAACTACATGGGAGCTGAATTATCCCAAGTCAGCTAACTGCCTATTTTGGCCACTTTCACAGCCACAGTGAGAACGCGGTCACGTGCTGATCAAATTGATTCAACGTCTGGTCGATCTGATGTCTATTGCAAATGGCACCCCCGTCCAAGCCAATCAAGGCCTTCCCGCTCACCGCCAAACATGCCTCTCGACGACAACCGCTCGTCGATACAAACGTCTTCTCTTATGACCGCACTGACTGTGAAAATACTATCGCGGGTCTAACTCAGTCGTGCGCGGATTGCGACGGACTATAATGTATTCACCTAT
>JBBPKD010000760.1:0-14913 GCA_038089075.1 Singerocomus inundabilis
AGTAAGTACACTCGCAGAGGTTTCATGTGGCAGTATGGAAACGAGGTGTGGTATAGTTTACAATTATGCCACTGCACAAGGGTTTTCTCCGGTTATTGGTGCTTGTTTGACTGTTGGAGCTGGTAAGTAAGTATCCATATTTATCGGACACTCTATTCACTCGTGGAATCAGCTGGTGGATTTATCCAAGGCGGTGGACATGGCGTGTACGGAGATAATTTTTGTTATGCACGAGAAACATTTCTCTGATATTCCTGATTATGGGATAGGTTATCACCTGCACATGGACTCGCTGTAAGACATCTTCTTTAAATCTGCAGGTCCGATTTAGCTGAGTTCTCTATAAATAGGTGGACAATGCTCTCGAGTTTGAGGTAATTTTTGCTTGGTTCGGGTTGTCCATTGGATTGAATAATGTGGATGGCAGGTTGTCACTGCAGATGGGCAAATCAGAGTTGTGAACGAAGCTCTGAACTCTGACTTGTTTTGGGCTCTCGCCGGAGGGGGTGCAGGTAGCTGGGGCATTATTAGTGTGTACGCATCCATGTCATCCCTATGCCGTTGGCTTACCCCTGTAGCCTCTGCCACTATACGGGTATACCCCCCGGTTTCGATCGGGACTTCCCTGCTCACTATCCTGCCCAACGTGTCCCAAAATGTGACTGCACTTGGTATTGGATTCATCAGCTTTGTAGCCAAATATCAGAACTCGTGGATCAACTCGGGTATCGCGAGCAGTTTCCTCGTGTCCCAGGGCGAATACTTGCTTGTATGTGTTGTTGTTGTCCATCAGTCTGTCCACATCACTAAATGACAATGCCTTACCAGTCTCTCTATTGGCCTACTAGCAATGCTAATTTATCCGACCTCTTCCCCTTCTTCGAAGAGCTCAAGAGCCTCTCATCGAATTACACGGTATCATCAAACCAGACATCTGCATCTATGTTCCCCACGATTGGCGACGCCATCTTGAAACAAGTCGGACCGTCATTCGATGCACTCAGTATTTTCGGTGCAGCGAATCTACTCGCTTCTCGCCTCGTACCCCAGTCGGCCATCGACCCGTCGAATCTGGCATCCATAACAGCTGTGGCCGAGGCTGTCTGGGCTGGGATGGAGATCATCAACCGGCCGCTACAATCGAACGCGACCGGGGTGTTGTCCAGCGCTGCGTCAGCTTTCTTGTTGGGCAGCATGCCCGCCGCGACGGCGCACTTGGTGAACACGACCGGCGCGAACCCGGGGTTGTATGCGGCAGGGTGGCATGTCATCTACGCTACGTAAGTAGCTTGGATCTTTATAACTTTTTCTTTCCCACATTTTACTCCCGAGCTTTGTCAACTCGATGAGAGGACTGATTGACTGATTGTCGGCCTCATCAGGCAATGGACGCGCGGAATCAGCGATACGACGACCGCTGCGGTTGTCGCGGGCATCCATGACGCCATCTCGCCACTAGATGCGCTGGGATTCAAGAGCAGTTACCAAAACGAGGGCGATCCGTTCGAAGAGAACTGGCAAGAAGGTGCGTGCATATGTCCCTTCCCCCTCTCCCTTCCTTTCTCGAAAGAGCAATCCGCAATGTGGTTGACAATGGATGTCTTGTGTCTGGTGTATTCAACTCTCCAGCTTTCTTCGGGTACAAGTATGCGAAGCTATCGTCTATCAAGCAGAAATATGATCCTGAAAACTGTGCGTACTGTACTCTTCTCTTCTTTTCCTTGGGGATACAGGCCACTGACGAACGGCAACAACAGTCTTCACATCGTACAAGGTAAAGCATGCTCTTCTAGAGGTTAGCCTATGAAGTGTAATGTATTGATGATATCCCTTACAGGGCGTCGCCTCTGCGACAAATCTCGACGCCTACCGCTGTTACGCTGACAAACAGGAAGAGTTCTAAAGAGAAAAGTGGTGTCTAAATTGATATTGGTTATTTATTCTTGCTGGAGATTTTCACCTTTTTCGTGTCGTTTGTATCGCCTTTGGGACTGTAATTTACTGTTGAGTACGGTTCAAAAGGGCCTTGGGATCAGCTAACTTGGTCCACAAAGGTGCACTTATCAGTTCACATGTGATTGTGATGCGGCCACTATGCAAATCAAGGCAACTGAACATGCAATACGTGGGATAAAGAGTTTAAAATAGGACGGGGAAACTTTCAAAAGCACAGAAATGAAGGTACTAACGCATGCAAACGTGACACCATGGCTAGACCAATACTTATGTTGGTTCTAAATACTGCAAATGCCATGGTAAAATTGCGACGTGAGTACTATGTCCAGCTCCTTGGTTATGGCATTGGTGATGCACTGAGAAGTGAGTTTATCATCGAACAATTCGATGGCGTATCCCCTGATGGGTTGTGATAAAAAAAAGCCACTTGTAAGCCCATTGGCACACATATCACGTGCACTACAGTATATATCTCGCTGCACCACGTAGATGTAGCATAGTCGCCTCTTGTCCTCGTACCTCGTAGTCTCCCGTATAGATCGTGGTCCAGTTCTGTTCTGCCCGATCCTTCGGTGTTCCCATCATTAGCCACGGTGGGCTTCCACCACTCTAGTGTATCCCTCGAGCTTTATCCTGGTGTAATCCCGCTGATATCCATGTTTGATGCATTCTCCGTGACAGTGCGAGTGTTCATCGTAAACTCAAGATATTTTATCTCGTCTTTTGGGCGTAGGTTACATCCTCTTGCAACTCTTTGAATGGCAGCAGCTTACCTCGTAATCTTCAGTATTTTTATTTGGGAACTCTTCCCAGAATGGATATTTCCTCTTATCGGTTTGTCGATAATCTGCCTTGCTGCTCCAAACAACGCAACCGTAACCCGAATGTTCGGTGGGACCAACGCTAATGAAGGTTTTGGTATTCTCTTTATTTGTCTCGACTGGCAGGCTCGTTTTTGTCCATAACAAACATCGTGGCGACGTAACTAATTCCTCGACTAGCATATCTCCTCTCCTTACAATCCCCTGGTAGTTCCTTTGAAGGTTCAGGTATGTTCAAGGCAGACCATATAATCAATTGGTATGGTTAATGTGTTGACAGCTTTCAATCTTCATTGGATATCTCTTATCCATGTGCGAGCACAAATGAGTGTTTCCTCTCCTCGTCTGATGCGCTCTTGTCAGTGCCGTTTTTACGGGTGTCTTTGTCTTATCTCGTGAGTCTCCCGTTATGAATGGCGTCACTCTTGTCAATCAAGGTCGTGAATAATGATTCCAATGCAGATGATTGTAAGATTCCTGCATTCTGACGAGCCAATGTCTAACCTGTACCTTGTTTTATACAATTACAGCAAGTCTATTCCCATGTACTCAAGGGGCATACGTTAACAAATTTCACTTCCGGACACTGTGAGACAAGCAAGCTACTCTGTGATCTCGAGATTGACCAGTGTAGGTATTCTGGTCGGCGTTATGAGTAAGAAAGATTAATGCACCTTCACAGATGCCAAGCTTGTCGGAGATCAGCCCGTCGATTAGGACTTTCATTAGTCGAGCTATGGTACGCTATCTACACTTCCTTATTTGGACGAGTGTTGACCACTTGTCCGTCACCGCACGCTCTTTTCCTCCAGTCTTGTACTCTCGACTGGAGTATTCATTCCTTACCTCTAGTGTCGTTGGCACACCAATCTCCAACAAAGCTTCCCCTCGCGCTTCGTTCACTGCTCAGCTCATCGGTACTCTCCTTGGTGCTGTACTGAACTATGGTAAGAGTGTGTTGCTTCCTTACCCTTACCCATCAATTCATTATAACTACTTCTAGCTGTAATAGACAATGTCGTTGAAGTCACCAGGAGGCCCTGCTTTCCACTCCAGGAACAAATGCCTGGTCTGGCTGGCAAGTTTAATCATTCAACTTCTAAGCTATTACATGGGGTAGCATTGGTCACCAGTTACGCCCTGTCGGCAAGAGATACCAGTGGGTCTCGTGGGTGTATCTAGTCGGGCTTGCTGTGCTGTGTTGAAGATAGGTGTGCTGACAACACTAGAGGAAAAAGGTGAATACTAGGTAGAGTAAGTAACAAATGTATAAACAATGTAATGTGCAGCTTACCTCCAGTCGAGAGTATGAGACTAGAGGGAAAGAGCGTGCGGTGACGCGACAAGTGGTCAACACTCGTCCAAATAAGGAAATGTAGGTAATGTACTACAGCTCGACTAATGAAGGTCCTAATCGACGGGCTGATCTCCAACACGCTGGTACCACTGTGGCTCGTTATTGGCCCAAGCTTCGGGCCAACTATCTCTATATACCTGTCATCTGGTATGTGCTTCAATTTTAATCACCACGCAATAGATTTTGCTCATGTTTCGTTATTTAGCACCTCTCCTGGCTTTCTTGCGACTGGGGGTATCAACACTGCACTTCTTAGTTACTTTGTAATCGCCTTCACCTTTCAGTGGTGGATCGGAACGCGCGTTATCCTCATTTGTTCCAGAAATATAACTATATTGTTGCTGCTGGTATGTTCACTCGTCAGGGTTACTTTCGAGCATGTCAATTCACAAGCAACTTTTGCCGGCACTCGACGGCGGCACTCAGGTCATGGTAATCATCCTATCGTTTGCTGTCAAAGGTGCAACAGGTTGTGCACATCCCTTCCCTGTGTGGTGGGGCAACAAGCAAGATGGAAACTTTGACCACTGTTTGAATCTTGGCTAGATATGCCTGTGGTCGTCTTAATTATTTGTATCGTGCTCGACGATTGCAGATCAAACGAGCTTTTGCTTGATTTCTATTCAATAGACGCTGTAACCTGAAAGGATGTTCTCTGTACTTGTCTGGAATTAGCGATTTTCGCTGTCATGGGCATGGCGACGGAGTGGCGAACAAAATGGCGGACTGAGTCTGGGAGCTTCTGTGAGCTGCATACGTGTGATGCGACGGACAGGCCTACACCATACAGACGTGATGAGGAAGCTAGGAACCTGTCGAAGAACCTGCGGAATACAATAAAAGACAACCGGGTACGCACACATAGAAGAGCTTGGGACGAGCTAGCTCAGTAAAGACATTGAGGACGGTGACGAGAGAGGCGGTACACGAGGTGATATGGGCCCCACGACGAGCAGCGCATACTGCGAGTTGACAAGACTCGAAGCGCGATTGCTAACTAAAATTTCGGATTAGCGTGGATGTCAGGACAACGGAACGAAGGCGGACGTACCAGAAGCGTCCACACCACCCGCCAGAACCATCTGAAGTGACCCATAGAAGGTAACAATCTACCTCACCGGCCGTGTGGCAAGAGCCTCATGCCGTTATCTAGAAAGCGAGTGCAAGAAAATGCACATAACTTTTCGTAAGATGTGCCAGGGTCATTATGGATAAACAAAAGATTCAGATTCGGTGTAAATGAAGTGAAGGCGCATGGATCCGAGTGAATAATCCCTGAGGTGCGATAATGCACATAACCACAATGGAGTCGAGCAACTTGGAAAAGACTACTGCATGCACTTGGGCAGCGCAGGACCCGATTACCCTTTTCGGACACCGCTCGAGTGGTGGGACGCCACACGCTGGACTCAACATACATCGAGCGTTTTGAGTTGTTCTCTCTAGCACATTTAGCCAGATATATTTTCATCTACATATATTTTGTGCTTTTTTGTAACTGTGACATACTGCCTGGCTCAGTACTTATCCAAATGTTACAACGTATTACATAAGCTAAAGCATAGAGTCTAGTATCGACAACTGGATGACGTGGGAACTCAATTGAGATCAAACCGCAATATGTGCTATGCTATGCCACTAGTTTTGTACTGATCTATCATTTGGTGTCATCTCTTTCTGTGACTGAAGACTGCAGTCAATGTCATTCGGGTGACATACATGATACAATGGCTGTTCGTATTTTAAAAATAAAATCTGAAACCTATTTTTATAGCTTTTATTAAATAAATTTCCACTAGTACTAGTCTACATAGTATCAGACAGCACACCTCCGCTCTGAGTCGTTGGCTCCGAATTACATATGCCGAGGTGAGACCTTTACCTGCCCAACCAGCAGAGCTTAGAGTAACGTGTGGGGATTACTAGTCTCCTCGTTGACTTCCCAAAACTTAGCTGTGATATTAAGTTCTGTCAGTTCAGATCATTGCCGCCCACAGCCGCCCGTACAAGCTAGGATCCTTGCTATAAATATTTGTTATATGGGTGTGAATACCCAATTCTCGGTAACGCGACACTACACCGTCGCTGACAAGAAACCACACGTTACTGATGCTGTGCCTGCATGCCACCTCATCTGTCTTGGGACAAGCTTGAAGACTTGAAGCAAGTTGGGTCACATTTCGGAGTGTTTCGCTAGATTTATATAAGCAATGGGTGTTCACGCCAATCACTGCATTAGGGCACCATGAAATGCTCGGGCTCGCCTGCAAAAAATTCACTACGTATTGGTCTCATGACAATAACTTCGGCGTCATACGCTGGATGGAGATATATTCTTATCAGCCCCCAGTACCGGAGAGTCATGATATCTTATATATAGAGGAAGTACGCTGGACCGCATAGCACCTCTCACTCTGCAACGAATCGGACCGGACACCACACGACCTATGCGCAAATCTTTTTTGGTCGCCATCCCGAGCGTAGCAGCAGCGCAGGTATTGCAAGTGCCGTATGCCACTCCCAATTTTGCTACGCTCTCTAGCAATCTCTGGCCGAATCATTCCGACTGGACTTCGTTGAATAATTCAGTTGGTGGACGACTTCAAGCCCTCAGACCGTGGGCAGCCGTTTGCTATACTTCCGATCCCCTCTACGACTCGAAGGAATGCCAGTCGGTCATTTCGGGATACAAAAACGACACCCAGGTGTGCTTTGTTTTGCATACATTATTGCTTTTTAAATTAAATTCGATCATTTCAGCGAGAAGCAATTCCCTCAGCACTCCTGTGGCCAGACTGGGAGGCCTGTAGTTTTACCCAAGGGTGTGCTCTGAACATTGTCGACATTCAACCGGTTAGCAATGCAACGTGCCATCAAGGAACGACTCCACCTTACAGCATCTCTATCCACAATGCACAAGATGCGAGTACTGTCGTTGAGTGGGCCATCGCTCACAATGTGAAGATAACCACGAGGAATACAGGTTGGCCCATCTTTCTTCAGCTCTATGTGACCCGTATTCACAGAAGACGACTAGGTCACGATTATTTAGGCCGCTCTGCTGCTCCATCCACTCTTCAGGTGAACACTCACATGATGAGGAATCTCAGCTACGTGCCAGAGTTCGTTCCTCAGGGGTCGAATGCTGCCCCTGTTCCCGCCTTGACTATGGGCGCTGGTGCGCAGATCTATGATAGTAAGTACACTCGCAGAGGTTTCATGTGGCAGTATGGAAACGAGGTGTGGTATAGTTTACAATTATGCCACTGCACAAGGGTTTTCTCCGGTTATTGGTGCTTGTTTGACTGTTGGAGCTGGTAAGAAAGTATCCATATTTATCGGACACCCTATTCATTCGCGGAATCAGCTGGTGGATTCCTCCAAGGCGGTGGACATGGTGTGTAAGGAGATAATTTCTGTTTTGGATGAGAAACATTTCTCTGATAGTCTTGATTACGGATAGGTTAACACCTGCACGTGGACTTGCTGTAAGACATCCTCTTTAAATCTGCAGGTCCGATTTAGCTGAGTTCTCTACAAATAGGTGGACAATGCTCTCGAGTTTGAGGTAATTTTTGCTTGGTTCGGATTATCCATTGGATTGAATAATGTGGATGGCAGGTTGTCACTGCAGATGGCCAGATCAGAGTGGCAAATGAAGTTCAGAACTCTGACTTATTTTGGGCTCTCGCTGGAGGGGGTGCGGGTAGCTGGGGTATCGTTAGTGCGTACGCATCCACGTCGTCCCTACGCCGTTGTCTTGACCCCCGTAGCCTCTGCCGCCATGCGGGTATATCCTTCGATTTCAATCGGAGCTTCTCTCCTCATCATCCGTCCCAACACTTCTCAAAATGCAACTGCGCTTGGTATTGGGTTCATCGGCTTTGTTGCCAAATATCAGAATTCATGGATCAATTCGGGTATCACGAGCAGTTTTGTCGTATTCCATGACCAATATTTGCTCGTATGTCTCCTTGCCGTCTGTTCGTTGTCTGGCTCACCAATCGTTCTACCCCAGTCTCTCTATTGGCCTACCAACGCCGCTGATCTATCCGACCTCTTCCCCTTCTTTGAAGAACTCAAGAGTCTCTCGTCAAACTATATGGTATCCTTGAACCAGACGTCCGCGTCCATGTTCCCCACCATCGGCGACGCCATCTTGAAACACGTCGGACCCTCGTTCGACGAAGTCAACGTCTACGGCGCAGCGAACCTACTTTCCTCCCGTCTCGTGCCCCGGTCGGCCCTCGACCCATCGAATACTACGTCCATCACAGCCGTGGCAGAGGCCGTCTGGGCTGGCCTGGAGATTATCAACCGGCCCCTGCGGTCGAACGCGACCGGGGTGCTGTCTGGCACTGCGCCAGCCTTCTTGTTGGGCAGCATGCCTGCCGCGACGGCGCACTTGGTGAACGCGACCGGCGCGAACCCGGGATTGTATACGGCAGGGTGGCATGTCGTCTATGCGGTGTAAGTGACTTAGTCCTATTTTTATTTTATTTCTCTGTTGTTTCTCCCCTCCTGCCCTTTTTGAGCTCGTCAGTCCGATGTACGGACGGGTACTGATTGTCCGATCGTTTGCAACTCCAGGCAATGGACGCTGGGGGTCAGCGATGCGACGAACGCAGCGGTCATTTTGGGCATCCACGACGCCGTCTCACCGCTGAACGCGCTGGGGTTTAAGAACAGCTATCAAAACGAGGGTGACCCGTTTGAGGAGAATTGGCAAGAAGGTACGTGGCGTTCCTTTTTCGGAAGAGCAATCCACAATGTGGCTGACGATGGACGTTCTGTGTTCTGTTCTTAATGCCCTAGCTTTCTTTGGGTACAAGTATGCGAAGCTGTTGTCTATCAAACAGAAATATGATCCCAAAAACTGTGTGTCATATTCTTTGTTCCTTTTGTTCTCCTCGAGGTATCGGTCGCTGACAAGCAGTGGCAACCTGAACAGTCTTCACGTCCTACAAGGTATACCGTCCTCTTATCCAAGCTGACCTACTCAAATATATGTATTCACGATGTTCCTCCCAGGGTGTCGCCTCTGCGATAGATCTCGACCATTACCAGTGTTATGTCGACAAACAAAATAGCCACCATAGAAGCTTGTTCAGAATATTAGCGGACTACTATTACTCATTTGTAGCTTCCCTCTGGAAAATTTGGCTTCTCCCTGTCGTTTGCAAAGCCCTGGACTTGTAACGATACTATCCAGTACTTATACAGTCCAACCCATTTTTGGGAGAAAAAAAGCGAGAATGCGAAGTCATCGTTATCGATACAAGTGTCTACTTTTGGCGAGACATCACTCAAAAGCAAATTTGCATCGCATCAGGCTCCATCATGCTTTCAAAAGCTACGTTACTCGACGCCAGATACGTCTTGGGCATTTGAGGGTGGCGTCTTGGGTGGCGACTGTTGTGGCGCCTGGTCAGGGGAAGAACGCTGTGCAGACGGCGGTGAGGGCGTGCGGTGCACAGCCCGTTTCTTCGACCGTGCTGAAGGGTTGAAAAAGCCACATTTCGGACAAACGTATTCTGTCATGCAGAGCATAGAATCAACGAAACGAAACCACATGGTAACCATACACAGAGAAGACTGACGTGTATCCTCCCACACGTTTTCTTTCACGAGACCATTGTGTGCAAAGCATTTCTGGCAGATAAGTGCGTAGCGTGAAGCGGCGACAGCCGTAGACTGCTCATCATCGTCACCAAGGATTGTATCTGCAAGTTTGTCATACCAATGCTTGCGTGTGGCTTGGATAGGCTGCGGCGTTGCTAGATGTACTCATGTGTTAGCAAAGAGCCAAGCCACGGATAGAAAGCGGCGCGCACGGGAGAGTTGCAACATTGGACTTCGACCCTGTCCGTTGGGTGTTTGCAAAAGTTGCTGTTGAGGAGCTTGCGGAGGTGGTTGTGGCGCGAGCGGGGTCTGCGGCACGGAAGGCGGGGGCACGTTGCGCCTCCGCAGCGGTGTGGCCCCTGGAGTGATCGGTGACGGCTCGTCATACTTCTCGATGAGCTGTCGCGTATTGTAATAATTCGTCTTCTTCTTGATCTCTTCTACCTTGTCGCGTTGCTTCTTGAGCACCTCCATAAGCGTCTTTTCTGAATGCGTGGTGTGGGTCAAGGGGTAGAAGAAAACCTATGACGGCAGGGAACGCACCTTCGCGGTTACCCTTCCACGCGTACCATATCTTCATCATCCTTCGTGCAAACAAGATTCTGTCGGATCCGGAACACATGAGCTGCATAAACTCTAAGGGTGGGCTACGACACCGCGTACAGAATGGGTCCGACGACCATGCCCGCCGTCCCGGATTTCGAGTCGCGCCACGCCGACGGCAGTGTCCGGGTATACCACAGACTGACGTAGGCGAACCAGACGAAGAACGTGCCCAGCGTGAACTGTAGCGTCGTGCGCCGCTCGCGCAGGCGGATCTCCGCCAGACGCGTCTGGCGCTTCTGCACGTCCGCTGCAAGCCCAGAGAGGATTGTTTCATAGTCCTCTGAGTTTCCCTGTCCAAATCGCGTTTGCTATCTGTATTTTTCAGAACGGAGATGGTGTGACTGCTGACCTTTTGAAACCAGCGTGTAAGAAAGGACATCGCGAGACCTTGCAAACATCAGAACAACACAAATTTGGATAGTAGTTTGACACAGCCACCTTTTACTGCCCTACTCGTACTCCTACTGGAAGACAACTTCCTCCCTGTGTCTTCACTTCATATATAGTATATTTGATTGCTTTGGTTCGCACAAAACCGCCTTGGCACGGTTGTACAACCAGGGAGGTGGACTTTCTGTAGTACGCACTGTCGGCCAATGGTTCTAGAAGACTAGGACGCGTTGCACGTTCAGGTCCTCCACAAGCTCACCCCGTGGGGACATCGAGCAGATAACATAGCATACAAAAAGATCACATACCACGCACCCACACTGAAACAACCACCCGGATGTACTGTCCAACAAGGGGCGAGGCCCCAAGGACAATAAACACGGTAATTAAAAAAAAACAAAAAGGTTCGGGTCCAGGTACCAGACAGGTCGCTTTGGACGCCTGCTCTGAGGTGTGGATGACTCGGGTGCGTTCACCATTGTTTTATATATCTACGCTCGAACTGACTTTGAGCTTCAGCTTACACCTTCGCAATGAGTTATTCTGAGTTTCAGCGCGCGCTGCTCATTGTGGTGTTCTCTACCGCCTCATCTCTACCTATCCAAGTGTGGTTTGCATTTTCCAACCCCTGTTTTTCAAACTCAGCTTGTCTTCATCTATCTCAGGTGAGTTCTCTTGCATCATTTGAACTCTCTGGTACGTTCTGAGTTTTCCGATTTTAGGTATATTGGAATTCAAATGAAGGCCCCCAAATTCAAATTTTGAAGGGCAAATGATGCGCGAATGTCCGGCTTCCCATGGTAAGAAGGCAAGCTGAGGCCGACAATCCGGGGTCTTTCAAACTAGCGACTGGAATGGGTGTTGTTCTATATATCCTAAAAAGGGCTACAGATATGAGGGTGTGTTTGAACATGTTTTAAATTCATGGCGATGAGTCTACTAGAACATGACCACGAACACAATCATGGTGATAGAGCGGGTTACTGGACGTATAAAAAATCCAGCCAAGGACTTCGCTTCTCGATATTGGGCTCATACCTGCTATGTCTTCCAAGATTGTGCCTTTCTCCCACTTCTTGTTTGTTTCTACGATTCTGGCTCTTCCTTCTTGGTATAATTGTCTCGGACGGTCTACTAGTGCTCCTAATACCTTGGACACCATAAGCAGCGTCAATTGGGCTGGTGCTGTCTTGAACGAGCTTGGTGTTCGTTGTCAGCCTCACGGAATATGTCTTTACTGATCTTATTTCATCTTCTTTTAACAGGGAACATTCACTTCCGTTACTGGTACTTTCACCATCCCCAACCCTTCGGGTGAAAACGGCGCTTCTGCCTCTGTCTGGGTCGGCATCGATGGTTACTTGTGCACAAGTGCCATCCTTCAGACAGGCATCGATTTGACTGTCTCTGATGGTGGTGCCTCACATAATGGTAATGAGATAGAACATGCATTCAGGACAAAATCTCACCAGCCTCTTTCCGAAAAAATAGCTTGGGCCTTGTGGTACCCTGAACCCATGCAATATATCACCGACATCGATTTTTCTGCATGGGATGTCGTCAAACTTACTGCCGTTGCTACTTCTCCGACGTCCGGGACGGCCACAATTGAGAATCTGACGTCTGGACAGACGGCGTCCATAGATCTCAGCTCTACATCTGCGCTTTGCGAGCAGAGTGCAGAGTGGATTGTCGAAGACTACACACAAAACGGGGAACTCGTCCCCTTTGCCAACTTGGGCACGGTGACGTTCACGGGCGTCGAGGCCAGTGGTTTCGGGGATTACACGCCCTCTGGTGCTACCATAGTCAACATCGAGCAGAATGGCAACACTTTGACTTATGTCTCGGCTGATGAATTCACGGTCGTGGTCCAGTTTACGTAGCCCCGAAGGATTTATCGAGATGGTGGCTATTCCTTGTTAGTATGGTGTTACTTGGCTCATCCATGCCTCTTTCATACATCCTCTGCTTGTACCTTATTTCGTTGAAATTAGCAAGCACAACGTGACCCACATCCATCGTGATACTGACAGTTTGAGCTAATTTTCTTACTGTGCCGGACAATAGATGAGCATCATATCATATAGAATGAAGGGTGTATGGGATAGATTTACATGAGTGTACATGTGAATATCATTGGATTCATATGAAGTCAAAGGTGATTTCTTATTCTCCAGACATCTGGTGTGGGGCACATCACATCCTCCAACCCCGAAATAACCTGGTCGAGATTCTTGGTCCTTCTCTGGCGCTGGAAGCGAAAAAGGAGCGCATTGGAAAGGTTGTCTACGTAAGTTGGTCCGACATGGTGACTCTTTGGGGTGAGTTGCACAGCGTCATCTAGGCTCTTGATCGCCACGTCGAGGTCAGCGTCACCCTTGGTTCGCTGGAAATGATCCAAGAGGGTATTGGCAAGGTCATTCATGTAACTGGGCTCCTCTAGGTGGCTGTTGAAGGTAGCTCGTACGGCCTCTTCGAGCCATATGACTACTTGGTCGAGATCGTTGGACTCTTGACGTAGCTCAAAATGTCTGAGCAGCGCGGGCCCAAGGTTGTTAAATCTGGTAGACCTGTCGAAATAGGTTTCTGGAGGCGCCTTAGGGCTTGAGCAGCATCATCCAACGCTGAGATCAGCTCATCGAGTTTGACCAAGTCTTTGGAGTCTCTCAATCTGATCCACTTATAAGTCTGGAGTAAGAGGTCCGTAGCACGACGTTCATGCTCGTCTTCGAAGCAATGATCTTCGAGCTTGTCGACATCCTCTCTCAATTCTGCTTCGGCGGGAGCCTCGAGACCCACTACGCTATAGCAGTACATAACAGCCTGTGCCAGATTTAGCAGCGTCCTAGGTCGATCTGGATGACTAGCACGGCGTTACTTGAGTGCTTCTTGATAGCGCACTTTGGCCTTGTTGAGACTGGATGATGTACCATCGAACTGATGCGTGATAAATGTCACTCTTGCAAGGCTAAACATGACAGTGGCGCGACAAGGGGATGTTTCAGGGCAGTTGTCTAGAGTACGCTTGAAACTTGTAACAGCAGATTCGAGATCTTCTTTACGGCGGCCTCTGCGATATCGACTGAGAGCATCATGCCCTTCGTCCGTTTCTTTCGCGAGCTCAGAGGAGTCCTCCCAGTTGAACTAAAAGTTGGGTACCCTTAGACGACGATTAGGGTGGTGGAATTTCACTTACATCGCCATCAGCTTTACCTGGGGTACCCATCCGGTAATTGCTATGCCGCCGCTGTACAGTAATAAGGAGTAAGGAAAGAGGGATCGATGCATCCCCCCCATTCTGGATAACGTGGTCACTGCAGCCCACTTGAGCACGGCTTATCAAAACGTGAAGATTTTTTGACAATTACGTTCAGTCCTATTGAGCAAACTGCCAACACAAATGTTTTCTGACATCTGGAGGGGCTCTCCGTTGCCCAACACCGAGTCAGACTCGAAAGATGCACAGACCATTAGTCGGGCCACGGCGGAGGAATCAGAAGGTCTGCTGAGTAATTAACACCGAGATGCACAAGGACAGCTAGAGGATACCGCACAGTTAAATCCGGTCATCCCACTGAATAACTGAGCCACGGAGCGGTATGGGCTTAATTTTAGTTCTCCTGGACGGACTGCCATTGAAGTCAAACCGGACATAGAGTTCAATAGGAATGCGTCCAAGACCGATGATAACATTTTCAGCCCGGATGTCTATGTAGAGATTATCATTCACTGCACGATATTGATAAGGGTGTACGTACGTGTGATGAGAAGTTCCACGCTCTCAGTTGCAGACACTGGTTGTGAAGACTCTGATGTGCAGGATGCACTGATGTTATCTTCTCTATCAATGCAACTCGATTGACAGGTGAGAAATAATCGAAAGCTCACATTTTGCTGTGTAGATAAACGGCGTCTTAGAACAGTGAGCACGATTAACGATATAGCTACAATATACCTACTATCATCAGAGTGACAACCATACTCTTTTTCTAAGAACACTCGGAATGGACCATCTTGCATCAAGTCCGAGTACAATAATCTATCCTGGATAGATGTGTAGGACTAAAGCACACTTGTATCAGCTCAGCCGTCAGGATACGGACTATTATTTGGACTACCTAAAGCACACTTGTATCAGCTGTAGGCAGTACTATGTCA
>JBBPKD010000761.1:0-14872 GCA_038089075.1 Singerocomus inundabilis
CTCTTGCAGCAATACACCAAACGTTCCCGGCTTCTAAATCCTGAGGTTTTTCTAAAAGTTTTCATCAGATATTGAGATGAGTTTCAAGAGGAATGTCACCTAAGTGGTTTAGATAGATCTGGATATCATGATCTGGGTAAACTAAACCTTCTTGAATCTCTTCTGATTCAAGAAAGGTAGAGCAAGGGCATCCCTTGGGAAAGTATCAGTGATGAAGTTGTTCTACTGTCCAAGGCTGGAAAGCCTGGGCTGGATGGTCATTGGGATCAATGGAAAAGGTGCAGTCTTGTATGAAAAGTGCTGGAGCAAAAGGCTCGACAGCAAGCACTTGTACAATAATCTCCGAAGGGAGACTAGAGTAACTGGAGAGCATAGATGGTGAGTTGGACACTAATCAGAAAGCCAGGCAGCATTAATAGCCTAATCTAAGTAATGCAAACTGCAAAGGTGCAGCACTAAAACAAAACAACTGGAACAATAGTAGCATACTGGTAATACTTGTAATCTTGTCAGGGGATCTGATGTCACCACTGCAGGGCTTGATACTGGCTGGACTGGGAGTGGTAGAGATGGGGGGTAACCTTGTATGGATTCACTCCTTTGCAGGTGAATATCCAAGTAGATTAGGCTGAGGAACAACAGCCAAAACATAGTCCCTTATATACTACAAGTACATGCACATGCACCAAGCAGTGTGTGTGAATAGAAGTACACAGAGATTAAAGAGAAGGCTTCCATCAAATGGAAAAGAAGAAAGGAAGCCAATGGAAATGAAAAGAAGCATGACATGCCTGATGTGCATAGCAAGAAGCACAACATATGCTGAATGCATGGTGTGGCAGAATGAAAGTAGAAGCATGATTCTGAACATGCAGGTGCCATGTGAAGATGTGAAAATATCATGTGACCTTGTGAATATGTGAAGGTGTGAAATGATCACGTAATCTGAAAGATAAGATAAGATAAGAAAAAAGAAAGAAATTGTACAAGTGTCTGAACAGATTCACAACAAGAGAAGCAAGTGAAAATGAAGAGAAGCACAACATGCATTTAAAGCATGGTATGGCAGAATGGAAGTGTAACTTTGTGAAGAGTGCACATGTGAAGAAGTGAAAGGGTGAAAAGGTGACATGTAATGATGTGAAAGGTGAAGAATGTGAAGAAGTCACATGTCCTGGAAGATAAGATAAGATAAGAAGAAAAGTGAAAATAATACCTATTCCATAATAGCTATTCACCAAGTTTGATGTGCAATGGGGGTATAATAATATATGAATAAAAGAGGGCCACCAGTGGAAGGTGGCCTTTATCACTTATAAAGAACTTTTCAAACCCACTGTTATATTCTTTGGATTATCCAATTCACCTGTGTTATAATACAGGAATTGTACTTGCAATTTCCATAACTTTCCTTTTCTCTGATCATGTGACCATTCTGTCCCTTCACATCATCACTCTCTCTTCACTCTTTCATAATATCACTGATCACTCCTAACTCTTAATCATTACCTATAGGCTACCATGCCTTCTTTATACCACTGTAAAACAAAATATCTCCTTGGAGTGTTCAAGGAGAGTCAGTAGTAAGATGAAGGGAACGATATGCTCATCCCAAAGGGATTCAAAAAGAGAGGAAAATAAAGGTGAACTCCAGACTTACTATCCCTTCTAATAGATGGTACTAAATGTTTACTACTAAGCTCTATAGGCAGTAGGTCTGAGTGTGAAGTGTTCAGAGGATAGAATGATGGGAATTGGAGTGTCCAGACATATGTTTTAATAACTAGGACTTGAGAAATATGGTACCAGGTGCAGATCTGATGAATTTGTAGTTTTTTGATCGAAAGGGAACTCTCTATCAAGTGTACATACACCCATTTATAGTCCAGGCACACCCAAGACTTATGTAAGCAATGTAATGAGCGATGTATGAGTAATAAAAGATGTCCGGACACAACTGGGGTGAAAATGAGTGAAAAGGATGTATAAAAAGTGTATAAAATGACTGGTAAGCTAAATGTAGTAGGTCTGGACATACATACCAGTGGTCCGGACATGTCCGATGGTGGTCCGGATGTATGTAGCATATTTATAAGTCAGGGGAAACAAAAGGGGTCACTTACTGAAAGATTTACTAGACAGGGGACTTCTTGGGGACATGAACTATGGGTGCATGGTCAAGTTCTGTAGGTCCGGATGTATTGCACCAGTCCAGATGTGTTGGACTGGTCTGAACATATGCTGGACACATGGCAGTGAAGGGGGGATAGTGGGGATGACCTGGACTGTGCACATGGATGGAGAAATTGGCCTATATCACTATAAGAAACATTGGTTCCTTACACCACCATCCCTGATCTGATCAGTCAAGACCCTGCAAGATCCTAGATGGATCTCTGCCATGATCTCTCCTCTGATCTTTCACACTTTGTGATCGATCTTCCATTCCTCATTCTTGCCTTGTGGTATACTTCTAATCTTCCAACCATAGGCCTTACCTTCTACTCAAGGTTAGCCTTACCACTACCTTATGGACATAACCCTTTACCCTACATAGCCTTACATTAATTACTGTATACCCTAGAACCACCACAGCTTGGTCTGTGCTCTATCCTGTACTGTATATAAGGGGTTATGAGTTGGCTGGTGTTTCCCCAGCCTAATCCACTTGTTACCTCTCCTACTCTGCCCTCACTGGTGGCCTAGTGAAGTTAAGCATGGCAAGCAGCAAAGTGCTATTCACCCACCTGCCAGCAATGGTACCTGGAAGTGAGATGCTTTGGAGACAAAGCCAACCTCTCCTCACCTAGTCCAGCCAGCCAGTTCCAACTCATATCTCAGGAAGATCCAACTCCCAGATTAACCAGTATGCAATACACTCACTTTGTGTTTACTAATTTATTATTCAGAAGAGGCATTGTGCCTTAAGGGTGGTTCCCTGCAGATAACCATGCAATTATCCAAGTATCCAGGTGTGGTACAACAACAATTATGCTAGTGACATCAGGTCCTAGTATTAGGAGGAAGATAGAGACCAGTTGCAAGAGTACTGTGTCTACTATAGTAGTGCAATAGTCTGCTAGGAGTGCCTGTATCAGTGGGTTCCCCTGATGTCTGCCCCCTCTCTCCTATCCACACTTTCCATGATGCTGTCCAGCACTCCCTCCTTCCGACATTATAGGTTTAACCCCATAGCAAGAGTACCAGGTCACCCAATGGAACATGGTGGTTTAGGGTTAGGCAGTGTAGTGTCCTAGCATCTGCAACAACCTGCCACCTTCCAGTGTTTTATAAACAACTCCTTCCATGATTTAATCACAGAAGGATGGTTGGTAATCTATATGAATGACCTACTGATATTTTTCCCTGACCAAGTAATCCATGACAAATGAACAAAGAGGGTACTTGCACAAATGCAAGAGTTAGACTTACATCTCAAACTAGAAAAATGTGCTTTTGACAAGAAAGAGATGGATTACCTTGGCATGGTAGTGAAACCTGGATCAATCACTATGGACCCTGTCAAACTTGATGGTATTGCCAAATGGCCCACACCCAAAATAGTCAAGGAAACCTGATTATTTCTTGGATTCACTAATTTTTATAGAAAGTTCATTCCTGACTACTCCAACATTGCATGACCCCTTATTGACTTGACTAAGAAAACTCAACTATGGGACTGGAATAAATGGTGCATGAAGGCATTCAACAAGTTGAAAATGCTCTTCCTATCTAAACCAACATTACAATTTCCCAATATTACTAAACTGTTCACCATTGCCACAGATGCCTCCCTGATAGCATTGGGATGAGTCCTTATGCAGAAGGATGATAATGGTCAATCACACCCCTGTTCTTACCTTTCACAATCATTCTCCCCCACAGAACACAATTATGATATCTATGACCAAGGACTATTGGCTGTCATTTGAGCCCTCAAGGCCTGGTGCCACTACCTTCAAGAAGCAGTACATCCCATCTGTGTTCTCACCAATCACAAAAACCTCACATATTTCAGGGAAGCCCAGAAGTTGAACTGCCATCAAGCCCATTGGCTTCTAGACCTTGCCAACTTTGACCTACAACTTCAACATGTCCCCAGAACTCAGCTAGCAGCACCAGATGCTCTCTTTCATCACTCTGACCATAGCATAGGTGTCTTCAATGATAACCACATAACCTTGCTTCCCCAATCACTCTTTGTCAACCTTGTTGACACCACCCTGACTTTCCAACTCTCCAATGCCACCATGATGGACCAAACTGCCCTGGATATCCTTCAAAAACATGACCCCTCCACTCTGGCCTTTCTCTGTTCCCAACTCTCCTCTTTTCAATCCTTCAATGGCCTCCTAACCTACAAGCGGCATATCTATGTGCCACCTCTCCTCTGTCCTTGCATCCTCTCCCTTTACCATGACCATGAATCTGCTGGACATCCCAGCATCCAGAAAACAACCATGCTCCTCACCCAACACTTCTGGTGGCCTGGACTCACCACTTTGGTTTGACAATATGTCTCCCACTGCCTCTCTTGCCAAGCCAACAAGGTCAACACTCACCTGACCATGCCCCCACCATCACCCATTCCCTCTGCAGCCACCCATCCATTCCAGTAGGTTAGCTGTGACCTAATTACTGACCTTCCTTCCTCAAATGGTTTTGACTCCCTTATGGTCATGGTCAACCATGGCCTTACAAAGAGGGTAATTCTATGTCCAACCAAGAAAACTGCTACTGCCACTGACATTGCAGAACTCTTTTTTGAATCAGTCTACAAAAGATTTGGACTCTATAATAAAATTATTTCAGACAGAGGTCCTCAATTCACCTCCACCTTCACATGAGCACTTGGAAAGCTGCTCAAATATGATCTAATCTTATCCACTACTTACCACCCACAGTCCAACAGCCAAACAGAAAGAGTAAATCAGGAGATTGAAACCTATCTCCACATTTACTATGGAAATCACCCAACTACTTGAATGGCACTAATTACTCATGCAGAATTCATACATAACCATTGCCCCCATTCAGTCACTAACCAATCCCCATTCTTCCTAATGATGGGATATGAACCCAAACCTTTACCTTCTGTTGCATTTGATACTAACTCCTCATTCACTGATCTTAGAGTCAAGTAGCTAATTGCTGCCAGAAATAAAGCTCTAGCAGCCTATGATCAAGCCTGTTTGTGCATGAAGGAAAGGTATCATGGCAAGTATAAACCCTTTAAGAAAGGGGACAAGGTTTGGCTAGAAGTGACTAATCTTAAACAATGAGTGGCAAACCCTAAATTTGCCCAAAAACATGAAGGACCTTTTATGATCACTGATGTTCTATCCTCCATGATGTCAAACTAAGTAAGGGCAGCAGTGCCCACTCAGCTGAAGTCCAATGAGGTGGAAGACAACTTAATTCACCTAAGTAAGGGCAGCAGTGCCCACTACATATACATTAGTTTATGTAGGTAATAATGATAAGTAGAAAACTCACCTTAGCCAAAGTCCAATGAGGTGGAAGATGACTGAGGGAGATGATATGAAAAATGTAGCATAAGAGTCCATGGGTGCAGATATGCTTGCATACCTTGCTGATAACTCCAATGGCTATTTAAGCAGTTCCTAAGTAACTCCTGTCAAGTCCAAAGTGTTGGTGACAACTCTGGTGAACACTGATGAACTTCAACATAGAACATCAATTGGAGTTGGTCTGGAGTTGCTTGGAGTTAGGGGTTTTAACACTCCCACTTGAGCACAGTCAGAGTCCCATGGCTTGAACAAATTTTCAGTGTTATTCCCTGGTTAAAGGTTTTGTCATGATGTCTGCTATCATATTCCTTGTTGAAACATAGCAGATGGTTGCCTCTCCCTTTTCCACTAAGTCATTTCGAATGAAATGGTACTTTCACTGAATTTGCTTTGTTCATGCTTGAAATTGTGGATCTCGAGACAAAATGATTGCAGCTTGATTATCACAGTGGAGAGTTGTGGGCCCTTTGGAGGAATGTCCTATCTCTTCAAAGAAGGTTCGAAGTCAAGCAAGATGTTGACCTGCAGCACTAAGTCCAATGTACTCTGATTCTGTAGTGGAAAGAGCAACCATACTTTGTTGCTTGCTGGACCAGGAAATGGCTCCTTGATTGTTTAAAAAAACATAACCTGAGATTGATTGAAAGTTATCTGGATTTTGGGACCACTCTGCATCAGAATATCCATGGAAGTCCATGTCCATTCCTATGTCATTTTCATCATATTGGAGCTCCATGTCTGGAGTTGCCTGGACGTACTGAAGTACTTGCTTGGCTGCTTCCCAATGGCATTTCTTCGGTGTAGAGCTGAAATGACTAAGTGTCCCAACTGTGAATGCTAGATCTGGGCATGTTCCTAACATCAAGTACATTAGAGAACTAATGACAGTGAGGTATGAGACAGTTTTCCCATTTATCATCATTTCTGAAACAACCATGTCATCTTCAGGGTCTGTTCTGAATAGTGTAGTGTAGTGTACCATTGAAGTTTGTACCAGAGATGCATTGGACATACCAGTGCATGCTAAAACATTTTGTGCATACTGAGATTGCACTAAGGAGATGGTTTGAAGTTTTCTGTCCCTCCGAATTTTGATTCCTAAGATGAAGTGAGCTTCTCCTAGGTCTTTCATTTTGAAAGCAGAGAATAGCATCTCCTTTATGAGGTTCATGTAGCTTCTGGTGCTTGCTGTGAGAAGCAGGTCATCAACATAGACCACTAGAAAACACACCTGTCTGGACTTTTGGATGACATAGAGGCATGTTTCTGCATCTAGACACATAAAACCTAATTTCCCTAGTTTCTTGTCAAGAGTTTTATTCCATGTCCATCTGGCCTGTTTTAGCCCATACAGGGAGCCTTGGAGTTTTCAGCAATATCTGCTTGGGATGGGAACTCCGTCTGGAGGTATGAAATATAGCTCTTCCTCAAGTTCTTTGTTTAGGTAGGCAGTGGATACATCCATTTGGTCTAGTTCTAGGTTGTACTTTGCTGCAAGTGAGATGATGGTGTGAACCAAATTGAGGTTTGCAACTGGGGCAAATACTTCCTGATAGTCTACTTCTTTCTTTTGTGTGAAACCACAGGCAACTATTTGAACCTTATAGTGATCAATCTTTCCATTTTGGTCTCATTTGATTTGAAAAACAGATTTTAATGTGATTGGTTTTACCCCAGCCGGAATTTTCACTGTTTGATATACATGATTTGCATTTAGACTTAGAAGTTCTTCTTCTACTGCACTTTTCCACATTTCTGCATCTGGATGTGTGTATGCTTACTTTATAGTGGTTGATAGTACCTCTTCTAAGTCACTATCTGCAGTTTCTGCAAAAATGTGGTCTGTAAAGTTATTCTGTGTGGAGTAAAATGCTCTGGGAATCTCCAGAGGGTCTGGAGTTTCATCTGGAGTCTCTTCATGTGTTTTCTCCTGTAATTGCTCACTTTGATCTTGGGCTTGTGTCTTTCGTTTTGTTTTCTTATCAAGTGTTTGTTAATAGTGTTTGTTTTTATTTGTGGCTTTTTGGACTCTGTTACTCTGGTGGACTCTGGCAATAGTCTCTGCAGGGGGAGTATGTAGGTGAGGAGCTGGAGCTGGGGCAGGGTTTTCAGGAGCTCTGATATGAAGTTGTTGCAAGTGATCTGATATTGCATCTATGTCTCCAGGAGGATCTGGAGGTGCTCTGAATTCTCCCACTGCTTCTGAGTTATCTGAAACGTTTGAGTCATTGTCACTATTATCATCTCTGGGGTGCTCCAGTTGGTATGGTTGGAGCCCCTTCCACTGTTCTTCAAGGGGATCTTGCCATTTGGCAGACTCTACATTGGAGATTCTTCCAGATTCATTGAAAGAGACATTTTGGCTGAAGATGATTGATTTGTGTTCTAGGTCCAGGAGTTTATATGCTTGTTGACCATAAGTGTATCCCAGCATTATACATTTCCTCCCATGTGGTTGAAACTTTCCATTTCGTCTTTCCTTTGGTATTAGGGAGTAGGCAAGACAGCCAAAGGGGTAGAATATGGTGGAGTTTACCTTCTGGTTGAATAGGAGATGATAAGGATTTTCTCCATTGAGTGTGGAGGTTGGACTTTAGGCCATTATATATGCTGCAGTCACCATAGCATAGATTCAGAAGGATTTGGGTAGTTTGGAGTCTTCCAGCATGGAATTTGCCAAAAAGGAGAGTTTGATTCATGTGTTGTAAAACAAAATACCTCCTTGGTGTGTACAAGGAGAGTAGTAGTAAGGTGAAGGAACAATAGGCTCATCCCAAAGGGATTCAAGAAGAGAAAGAAAAGAAAGGTCAAAACTCTGGACTTATTACCTTCTTTTTGATGATACTGAATGTCTACTCCTAAGCTCTATAGGCAGTAGGTCTGAGTGTGAAGTGTCCAGAGGATAGAACAATGCGAATGAACTGTCCGGATGTATGTTTCAATGACTAGAACTTGAGAATAATGATGTCAGGTGCAGATCTAACGGATTCATAGTTTTTTGGTCCAAAAGGAACTGTATATCAAGTGTACATACACCCATTTATAGTCCGGGCACACCCGAGACTTATGTAAGCAAAGTAATGACCGATGCTTAAGTAATAAAAAGCGTCCGGATGCAAATGCAATGAAAATCAGTGAAGAGGATGTATAAAAAGTGTATAAAGTGACCAGTATATGAAATGTAATAGGACTGAACATACATACCAGTGATGAAGTAATCATAGATAAGATAAGTGCGCTCTAGACTTTGATCTAATCTAGATTAAAGAGAGCAGTAACTATCTAATCTAACCAAGTCTAGAATATGACTCTCCAAGAGTCATATTGACTTCTATTGACTCCTTTGAGTCAACCTGACTCAATCCTAGTCATTCAGACTATGGATGACTCAGAGATCTGATGGTTACTATAGAAAAGACATCATTATGGCTATGTATTGCACCATATCTGAGTCATGCACTTAGCAATCTTCATGACTAGGTGGATTGCATTATACTGATGCAATACTGACAACATATGTACTCAGAATAAGGCCATATAGACATGTATACATGATTACTTAACCTACTATCTCAGTAGTATATAAACCCACATGTATAGAGGACAATCCTCTAAGTGAATATATACCTCCATTCACCCTCACAAGTGTTAGGAATTACCTCACATCCTCACTTCATTACCAAGCACATCTGCAAGTCAAGTAAGTCTCACTTGGCATTCAATCCTACTATTCCATTGCTGTCTGTGCTGATCAGAAGGGGTAGATTTCTCCCATTCTGATAGGTTATGAGCCCTGTCTCATTTCCCTTGATAAATCACATACTGTCATTCGATATTTGTGATGTCACAAGTGGAACAAGCATTAGCAGAGCTTGAGGCTCTTTTAGAGCTTGCAGTACAAAGATTTGGATGTCCCTATATGATCAGCACACTCATGAGGTGGCTGGCATATACATCCAATGCACAACTTGATGCAGTACATGGATGGGATGCCCTAACTGCTTTAGAGCAGTTAAGGAGAAGAAGGGACATCATATCATCTTCAATGACCTTTAGGATTAGTACTAATCCACCTCTAATTGTTACAGTAACAAATACTGGACAAACTGATGTAAAATAAAAGTACTCCTTGGTGTGTACAAGGAGTGTTAGTAGAAAGGGTGAAGGGAACAATAGGTTTGTCCCAAAGGGATTCAAGAAGAGTAGAAAAAGAAAGGTGAACATCTGGACTTACTATTCCCTTGAATGAGTGGTTACTAGACATCTACTCCTAATCTCTATAGGCAGTGGGCGCAAGTGTGAAGTGACCAGTTGATAATACAATGCAAACTGGGTGTCCGGATGTATAGAGTGATTCTAGAGACTTGAAAACGGCAGTACCGGGTGCAGATCTGACTTGTTTGTGACTTCAGCGGAAAGAAGCTACTTCTCGAGTGTACATACACCTGTTTATAGTCCGGGCACACCCGGGACTTATGTAAGTAGTGTAGAATTGATGTATAAGTAAATGTGGTTCATCCAAAAACCAATAGAGTGAAAAGAAATGAAATGGATGTGTGGAAAGTGTACTAAGTGTCTGGTAAGTTAAGTGTATAAGGTCCGGGTGTACATGATAGTGTCCATAGCATATCCAGTGTAGTAGAAAGTTCGAAAAGATAAAGTGGGTCACTCACCGAAGGGTTTGCTAGACATCAGACACGTTGGGGACATGGACTATGGAGACATGGATGCATTGTAGAGACCCGGATGTGTGTTGGATGCATGGCAGCAAGGGGGGTGAATAGGGATGAGTTGGCTTGTGTACATAGGTGGAAGAGTAGGTTTCTGCCACTGTAGGGAACGTTGGTTTCTTACATCCGCAGGTGACTTGAATACCAACTGTCCTCAGTTGGTGTGCCATGCTTATGTAAGTGTGTTGGGTGTGAAACAACACGGTCGTCTCTCCGCTACCTCTTCATCCAATTCTTCTCATCCACCACTATTCAACCTCGCTGGCTCCTCTACCATGTCTGAATTTCTCACAGAAATCATCTGCAACAACGAGTCTATGCTTCCTGGCCCCAACTCACAGGTCGTCTTGCAAGTAAAGTACGATTGCACCCTCGAAAATGTTATGGCTCAAGCGAAGACAGTACCCGACAACAAGGAGGAGTTGTTGGAGGAACAAGAGATGTGGATGAAGGAGTGGATGATGCACCTGGTACATTCGGCTATATATTGTATATCTCGTACCACTGTGACGTCCCTAGGAAACATTGAGTATTGTGCAAATGGATGCAAGGGCGGCTGGGCTGCTAACCCGGATTGCTGAAGGTGCCATGGCTCAGCTAGGTGAGGCTGGGGGATGGTATGACCTGTGGCAGGGTTGCAGTGCCCAACGTGTGGAGGAGGTGCAGGCTGCCCTTTGGGCCTCCTTATCAACTGACACTGTCTCTGAGCCCGCTGGTGGTTCTAAACGCGCCATGGAGGTTGTCATCGAGCAGTCGCATCCCAAATGAAAGGTGAGTGATTGCAATGTATCAAAACAGTGATTCTAATGCGAGCTGTAAGCGTACTTGGTCGAGTGTGGCTGAACTGGCCGATGCAGTAGTGGAGACTGGAGATAATGTCATTTACCATGACCAGCCCTGTGCCAGGTGGGCATGTCTCAATGTCGTGTGTTGGGGGAAGCCCCGACAGACATGTGAGTTGTGTCGGCAGCATAAGGAGAAGTGTGAGAAGTCGGCTGGCAAGCCTTCCAAGTCATCCAAGGTGTCTGTGTGAGCTGGGAAGTCGTCTGGTAAGTGGTTAGGTTCTTCTCCTGAATGCTTGTCCTTATCCCTGCTAGCTCGCCTCTGTCGTCAGCTCTTGCCTCCCTCTACTATCGTGGATTCCAACATCAAAATGGTGTCCCCCAAGTTGGAGGGTAAGTGTCATGCTAACCCACCAGTTGCTAGTGGGTCCAGCCAATCTGCGAGTTCTGCACTGGTCAATCAAGTGAACCAGACTGAACTTGCTGTGTGGTCAGTGCAGGCTGTGCTTAAGGCTGCAGAAGTGGAGATGGGAAAGGTGGTCCAGGAGCTGGCAGAGTTGAAAAGCAAGCTTGGTTTGTAGTTTCATGCGCCATGTCTGTGTCCCTCTGTCGTAGTCCCTGTCTGTGTCTGCAAACCTTTTGGATCTGTGCTATAGTGAGAGAAATGAATGTGAGCGAAGTATGAATCGAAATGAAATGACCAATGTCCATATTTGTATATCCTTTCTTCTCTACCTGTATTCTTTGTCCGATAAAACAATGGGTGTGACATCCTGACACACGGATGAAGTCTGAATCAAGTATCATATGTCTGGGATGTAAGAGGGCTTTGTTAGATGGAGAAGGAAGAGTGGACTGCGACCTGGAATGATTGTATGGTTTGTGCATCTCTATAGTACTAGCTGGCTGTGTTTCTCGCTTTGTTAGATATGGGTATGATGGGTATAAAGCTCTGGATGAATACCGGGGTGGAAAGGGGTTGAATAAGATCACTGGACTAATCCCAGAGTGGAACAGAGGTCTCTGGGCAAATACCAGAATAGAAATGGTTGTCATATGATGGTATGCGGTTGGTATTATTATGGTGTTTGAGGACTGGATGGTATGGGTTATTCAAGGTCGTCCATTTCTAGGTCTTCATCGTCTGACTCTTCTATGTCTTTGCCTGCCATCTTGTCCAAGTCTTCATCATCATGACCTGTTAAGTCAGTGACTGATATTGAAGATGTAGACCTTGTGTGATATGGGATGAGTCGGAATGCTGCGTAGCGTAACTTGGATACTGTTCCATCCAACTCGGCCAGGATGTATAAGCCTTCAGTCGTCCTGTGAAGGATGATCATCAGTCCAATATATCAAGGCTTCGTCTTTCGGTTGAGTTCCTTCTCTACCTTTGAATTTCAGACCAGGACTAGGCATCCGGGTGTGAAGTTGTAGTCTTTAATCCGGTTCTTATACATGGCTTCGAATTGCTTGGCTGATGTAAACCATGCAGTGAGAACCTGATTTTGGATGGATTCTAAATCTTCGTATCGCTTCTGCAATTGGTGTGTGCGCCAACCTATTAGCTCGGACATAGAGATTCGGTCAGTATCAGGGAGAGGAACAAGAAATGTTGCCTCTGTGAGGTTGAAGGGAAACAGGGGCTCTATACCATGTGCCATGAAATAAGGTGATAGACTGGTTGCTTTGGAGACAGTGACTCGTTCGGCCCAAAATGCTGAGTGCACTGTGCGATGCCAGTGTGCCTCCCCCAGAGTACTTTTCATGATGGCCTCCCGGACATCGAAATGGTGGCGCTCTACAATCCCATTTGCTTGGGAATTGTAGGGGCTTATTCGTATGTGGTGAATGTTGTGTCATGCCAATAGGTGATTGAGTGCTTGGATAAACGCTGGACCATTGTCGGTCACGATCTCTGCTACTGGACTCCATCAGCATAGAATCTCTTTGAATATAAATGATGCGATTCCTGCAGCATTCTCGGATCAGAGCATTCTCCATTCTGGATAAGCAGTTAGTGTGCAACAAGTGTGAATGATATATCAGTAACCGCCAGCTCTTGGCATGAGCATGGTGTCTATATGGACCTTATGGAAAAGGCCACCGACGACCAGTACCAAGGGAGGGATATGTATCCTCTGAGTTTGCCTAACCTGGCATCCATGACATGTTCGAATGAACCACTTAACATCGTCGGTTAGCATTGGCCACCAGAATCTAAGAAGTAGACAAGTCTGGATGGTGAATACTCCTTTATGTCCAAGATTGTCATAAGCCTTCTTGATCAACACATATCATTTGCTTTCTGGTATGACAAGCTGATGCTGTCCGTGCAGGTCTCAATGCCAGAGACGGCCATCTAGAGTGAAGAAACGTTAGGCTGAATTGATGAATGATGTGTACTCTCAGTCTGAAAGGTCTGGAGGTCGCTGCTGGCTTTCTAGAAACTCCTGGATATGTAGAATACGGTCCTCCTTAATTCTCGCCTTTGGTGTGCATGGGATCTTGACATCTGGTTGGTTAGGTAGAGCATCAGATGTTATAAAAACGAGTGGTGTGGGGGTGGATGTGAGGGCGGTCTTGGATGACAGTGTGGGGTGGTTTCGTTGGTATGGGAGATTTTGAGTGTGAGCTGGTGAGTGTCGGTGGAATGTATGAACGATTGGAGGGCTGATGTGGTAATTGAGTAGAGCGATAGAAAATGAGTAGGCATTGTCGAGCCAGTCATCCAGACCGTCTATGTCTGGTGGGTCCTTATCACATGGTGGACATTGCAATAGCCCATCTGAACCAGCATGTTTCTCTGCCGCAATGTGCGTAAGCTTGAAGAAGAAGAGCAGTATTCTAGCTATCCATCTATTGATTGTTGTGTTTGGCTGGAGGTCCAGGTTGTTGATCATTCCTTTGACATACTTTGCGTCCATTTCCACTGTGAGATTAGTGACTCCAAATATGAATATCTGGACCACCCGAAGGGCTCTGTATAGTCCGTATAACTCGAGCTTCGCTTGCAAGTAGCGGCTCTTGACCTCAGTGAGGCTGATTGACCCAAACCGGTTTGGATAGCATTTACTATCCTCCCCAATCTGCAACAGTATGAACCCCACAGTGATGAATGATGTATCCACTGCCAGGATTACTTCTCGGTTCATTTTGTAGTTCAAGTGGTGAAGCATGGGGGACTTTATTATCTCATCCTTAAGATGCTGCATTGCCTCTTTCTGTGGGTGTCCCCATTCAAACTGAATGCCCTTTTGGGTCAAGTTTACCAGGGGCCGAGCGATCGACACGAAGTCTTTGATGAAAATCCAGACAACACCGCACATACCTAGGAACCCTTGGATCTGCATGGTGTCCTGACACTCAGGCCAGTCTCAAATCTTTTGCACTTTGTCCTCATGTGCAATTCAACCTTCCATTGTGCACTTGTGCCCCACTATTGTCGCATCCGGTGCAGCCAGGACGAATTTCTTCACTGACACTATTGCCCCAACGTTTTCTAGACATTGTATAATCTGGTTGGTGACCATAAGGTGCTCCCAGATAAAGCGGCGGATGCCGGGGTTTTCTGGGATAGTCTTGTATGTTCTGTCCAGTTGCTGATAATGGGTTTTGACCAATTTGACTGAAATGTCATTCAAGAAGGGCATAGTGTATTGCGGTATCTCGTCTTGCAGTATAAAACACATGTCTTCTTGGTATATCTGTGAGGCATTAGTGTATCCCATGGGTACAGTGGTCAACTGCATGGGACCCATTGGAGTGAGGAAAGATGTGAGATTGTGTGAGTCTGAATGAAGTGGTCATTGATCATAACCTGTGAACA
>JBBPKD010000762.1:0-14870 GCA_038089075.1 Singerocomus inundabilis
CCTATGTGGTCGACAGCGATGTTCCGTTCGTGCGTGTACCCTTTGTTTGCGAAACCGTCATGTTCTTAGGCGTATGTTCTTGGGTGACCAGATACTTGGTTACCTGCTGAACTTTGGACTTCTTGGTGTCTTGAGCATTCAAGTTTGTCAGTGACATCATGGATAGAATTACTACTGCAGGCTGACGGTGCGACTCACTTCCTAGATACCTACGCAAGGCACTTCTGTCACGATCCTAGATTCCTTCGGTCCACGGGTAAGCGAGTCGAGTTCGCCTTTCAGTCGACATCACGCTCACAGGGGCGCATGGCGCGAGTAGTTTTCTTCGTGTTCTTCCTAGAGGTGTTTAACAGCGCTCTCATCGTGTATAGTGCGATTTTTGGAGCCGGAATCCGTTGCCTATCGTGTCTCATCACTGGGAAGAGAGTCTACATCCTCGACGGAATGCTCATATCCGAGGCAATTTCCACTTGGGCTTTTCAAGCATTGTGCGTGCTCACCGGATTATGTACATGAATTTACTCCTTTTCAAAGGTCAGCAGTGCTGACGGGAAATATTGTTTCCTAGCGTCGTCAATAGTACAAGGATTTTTTGCGTGGAGAATCTGGGTTCTTGGAAGGTCTGTCTGGATACCTGTAGTGATCATAATGGTCAGTATCGTTTATTTATTATTCTCATGGACGTATGTGCACACCCTGGCGTTAGGTATCGCTGGCGCAATGTGTCATGCTTTCGACCGGTGGAATTCTGGTAATCTTCCCACCAATGTGCAGGGAATTTCCACCTGACGCACATTGACGCCATAGAGCAGCAGGAATCCAGAATTGGGTGTCTTTGGCACAGATGGTGCCGTCGTGAGTACTGTACTGCGTTTCGGTACACATACGTGACCGGAGCGTGTTCCGTTTCGAAACCAGTGACTGATCCGACCCAAAGATATGGTTGATTATCAGCGCTCTGTGCGATATCCTCATCACAGTTCGCACTGCCCAGCTCGTGCGTGTCATCGTTTTTCTGCCCTTAATTCGTCGCGTTTCACACCTCCGACCCACAGCTCTTTCGAAGTCGAGACGAAACCGGTTGTCAGGAGACCCAATCACTCGTCCGGAAACTCATCAAGATGTCGATCGAAACGGGTCTCGTCACGGTGATCGCGACATTTCTCGAGTTTGCGATCGCACAGACGTTGAACATTGCACACCACAGCGTGTCAGTCTACCAGTCCCCACACTTTCCTTCACTGCACCATTTCAACCCAATGCTGACTTGTGACGCGATATACCAGATTCTATTTCCTGTCGAAACTGTGAGCATCCCTTATTACGGGATCCATCATCACCTCACGCAGTCGCGGCGCGGGTTGTTTTTCGGTGGCTACACGACGTAGTTATGCCAACTGTCTTCTCACGACACTCAACGCCCGACTTGACATCCACGAAGAGGCCAAGTTCGATCTCAGTACCACGACTGTATTCACCCCCGCCTTCTTTGAACCCGACGACACGCAACTCTCCACGACAGATGCCCTTGGACGGGGTCCGCACGAACTCGGGCTACACAAGACGCTACCGGAGCCGGCACCGACACCGACACCGACCCTTAGCCCGACGCGTAGGTTTTATCATTCCGTGGGCGTGCAGAGCGACGCGCAGACGAATGTGAATATGAATGAGGACATGAATGTTCGATGGGCTGGTGATGTGGAGACGGTACACCGTCTTTGCTGATACTTTTTCTTTTTTTGCGTTCTCTTTATCCGCTTCCTTTTCTCCTCTTTCCGTCCGTCGAGAAGCGGCTCTGGGAAAAGTTCTGATGATTTACTCGACCATTCATTTGATTCCTGGAGTTCTGTCGAACGTGCCCTCTACCCCCTACCCCCATCGCATTCTATTTCCTTTGTTCATGCCTTGACACGACCCATGACAGACACGATGACTGTTCCTTTTCCATCTCCCATTCCCCCCGTTCCCCACACTTTCCCCCACTTCCACTTCTCTCCCTTTCCCACCCTTTCTTGTCCTCATCCACGCATACCCACCCTTTTTTCTCTTTTTCCCGCTGTACTCTCATCACTGGGCATACTAGATTAGACCTCGTGCATCTATTCGCGCAATCTTGTATTTACAACCAGAAATGCAGTCATTTATTTATTTAATAATGGATGAACACTTTGCCGCAAGTCGGGGTACGAACGAGCGTACGTTCTGCACTTGAGAGAGAATTAGAGGTTCACACACCAAGGCGTACCATTACACATCTACACGCTGTCGCTCCCAGGAACGACCACCTCGCCGCGCGCCAACTTCTCCCTCGCCTGAACAATAAATCAGTCAACCAATCTCTCGCCGACCCCAGGGCCTCGGAGGGGGAAACGAGACTCGACAAAACTCGCCTGTGTTAGTAAATCTAAATCGATCTCCGGGAGCGCCTCTCGCGCATCGCCCGTCCATGGCACCACCTCCCACCTCGTTGGCGGATTTTCGATGCACAAACAAAGATCCGTTGGTATGTGGGCGCCGTGTTCGGCGTTGAAGTCTTCGCGCACCTGACGTTCCTCTGTGTGAGCAAGACATGGTGGTGGTCGTAGGTGGTCAGAAAAAGGCAAGCGGTATCCAGATGAGACCTTGACCGCTCACCAGCAGACATGGTATCAAGTTGGGCCATCATCCCCTCTACAATCTTCTCTGCAGCTTCACGGTATTGTCGTCGCCTTGCAATCTCAATGAGCAGTTTATAAAACGACGACCGGTACTGAATAAATCTATGGTGCAGGTCTTCTACAACCAACAATCGCTGTTGAAGGCCATCCAAAAGCTCTTCGCAGTCGGCCTAACCAACATCACACGGATAGAATTTAGTTATGAATCGAGAGGTAAATAAGTTACAAGTAAACAGTGAGAGACAAGAAACGTACCTCGACATCTTGCTGTTTCTGAAGCATGTCAGACATGATATCCCCAAGCTCGTCTAGATCGGTCAAGGTACCACGACTCGCGTCTAGTTGTGTCTGTGCAGCAGTCCTGGCAAGCGACAGTTTCTCACTATATTATATGGTATAAGTGATGTGTCTGTCAGCAGTCGACTCCGCACTCACTGAGCCTCGTGGATAGAACGAACGTCTTCCTCGAGCTCAGCCATAATCGCGGGGAGTTCGTCCGTGTCTCGATGCATCGCTGTAGAATTAGTGTCGTTATCACCTCGAATAATGACATGCGACTGTATTGTGTGCCTCACCTTGCATCTCCTCTTCCGAATGGGATATCCTAGCCTCACTGTCATGAAGCACGTTCGCCATTTGGTCATAATGCGATGCTAGACTCTCTAGATGCTTTGCTACCTTCGCCGTCGTCTTCTCCTGGGAAGCCAACAAAGCTTCGATGAGAGGTGGTCCGTTTGAGACAGGTAAAGAATTGCGTATCGAAAAAACCGCATTTGAGAGCGTCTCTGGGTAGTCGTACGTCGCTGACATGACGTCCTGCACGTGTACACGTCAACATTTTCCTGTCTAACACCGGATGGCACACATCCGTCCGAGAAAACGAAGGGAATAAAGAGGGAGGGGGTGAAGGGCGAGAGTTCACAGCACGCACGTCAAGCTTTATGCGATCGTTTTCCACAGTGTCCAATACCTGCTCAATCGCGCTTTCGTCCACAAAATCCCGCAACGTCTTCCACGCCGACCGATCGACGTGCTTCGTCGCGATCTTCTTGTCAAAATCGTTGCCCCGAACGGTCGCAGAGGGGCTCTGGGTAGGATCGATAATGTCTTTCATCTTGTCGAGCGAATGTTGGCTTCCAAAGAGAGACGAGTCAGTGGAAGATTGGTGGAAGCCTGGAGGGACAAGTTGTCCACCGAGAGATTCGAGGACGGTATCAAGCGCAGAGGTGCGCTCCGAACGGAGGGTATCCCATTCCTGTTGCATGTCGGTAAGCATAGAGGGCAGAGCAACGCGTCGTTGATATGGCGAGTATGGGACGAAAACGTACGCGGATCTGCTTGTCAAGTTGCGTACGCTTATACTCGATGCTCTTTGCTACGCTTGCAGCCAGCTACGTAGGAGCACGAAAAGTATAAAATGGACAATAAAACAATACATATAAGCAACATAACATACCTTGAGTTGTTCGATGACCGCTTCGCTAATCCACCTTACTTTAGCGTCGAGTGCGAGCACATCGACAGCACACTGCGCGGACGCGTTGGTGAGAGCATTGGCCTTTGAGCAAAGCTGTTCTCCGTGTTGAAGAGCCTTCTTTGACTGAAGTACGAGAGAGACGAGATGGGGCTGGTCTGTACGAGTCCCAGATGGCGGCGATGTCATGACTGGACATTACAAAGTAGTACTGGCTGGTCGGTTTTACGTCTAGTATCGTGTGGCTGTGCTCCAACGTGCTCCCTATAATCTTTAAAGTACACTAAAACAATACTAGGATTCAATCTTCTTGACAATGTTCTTCACCTAAACGACGCCAAACCGTCAGTGGTCCCTGTCCAACCAGCAAATCCACACCCACACACCTGATAACCAGTCGTCCTCGATGTGTTGTCATTCTTGATAAAGTACTTGAAACCCTGTACACGCTCCTCAGACGATGACCTTGGCGTACTGACCCGATTGGCCGCATACCGCACTAGATTCTTGCACATCGACTATTTTGCCGACGCTGTGCGAGACATTGTCTCTCCCGCCGCCGACGGGTCTATACTCGACCTTGTCTCCTACCTACACTCAGGGGTTCAACGTGCTGACACCAGCAAACACTGCCCAGGACGCTTCACCTGGTACTGTGCCCCATTTACTTCAGCCTAGCGCGTCGTGTCAGCTACGAGACCGTCGAGAACGCACGAACAACTTGACCATGGATGACGATGTTTGTTTCAAGGAATGGAATTGATTTATATACGCGTGAATTTGGCTCCTCATGCATCCAAAACAGGCAACTCATTCTGAATAGCCCCACGTGATCAATATCCGTGGGAAACAGCACAATGCCACCAGCCAAAGCTTGGACCAAAAAAAAAAAAAAGTCCCGCCCTGTTTGACCTTTTTGAACGTCGACGATGGCAGAGTCGAGCGCGCTTGAATCCATCGATGACCATCAGCTCCTCCAAGTGTGTTCAGATATCCGTCTTTGCATCGTTCACTTTGCTCATGTCGATTGCTAGGCCGCACTCGAGCACCCATTTGAGCCCGTAGAGGTCCCGCTCGGCTCCGGATCCTCAACCACGTCCGTGTCACCCCCACCAGCGCCATCCGCACCCGCACCTCCCCCTGAACACACGCCCTCAGACACCCCTCCCACCGACGATGACTTCTGGCAAGCAATCTACTCTGCGCAAGTCTCCGAATGGCGCGCGCAGTCCGCTTCTGCACGCGCCAAAGTCGAGGTCACCCACGCGAAGTGGGAAGCCATTCGAGCCCGCGAAAGAGAGGAACAACAGGCCCTTGGTCAACCGCCTGAATCATGCGAGGGTCTCGGTACACATATCACTACCTCTTCTACTGCCGCCAGCGAAACTGTTTCCCGCTCCCTCTCTACGTCGGTCGCGTCACTCAGTTTAGTCGAACACGTCGATTCGCGTGAGCAACGAAAGGAAACTACGGAGCTCACGGTACAGTACCACAAGGCGGAGGGTGGGTCGCCTGGCCAACCATGGGAACACCTCTCGTCGTCACAAACGTCTTCGTATCCTTCCATGTCCTTCCCCGAAGCTTCTGTACCTCAATCACCTTCCCTCCAACCTATTCATCTCCCGACCACTTCCGTACCTGGCCCGGCTCAGACTCATGCACAACCCACAGTAGATCAAACACCAACGCGTGTTCCTCCCTCCACATTTCCCTCCATCATCGACAACCGAATCGCCCCACGAACACGACTATCACTCGTACTATCCTCGCTTGCCATTAACCTGCTACTTCCATTCATTAACGGCGTTATGCTCGGCTTTGGAGAGATATTCGCAAAAGACGTCGTTGTTGGATGGTTTGGTTGGAAGACACGGCGTGGAGGTACGGCTGCAGGCCTCGGGCTACGGCGGTGATGTGGGTTTCTTACAAGTACGCCAGCCATGTCTTGTATAGCATCTATTACGGAATGTAGCGTGCCGAGCCAACGTCTAGAGATCAACTATCACTACCTTCTATAGTCGCACATTGGAGGGCATATCTCTGAGTGCTTGTCTGACCCCCAGGTCGCTCAACACAGCTTCCGCTGACATTATACATGATAGAGTCATGGTCTATCCACCAAGAAAGAGGATGACTGACTCACCTCCTGCCAAGATAGTATCGAACATCGCTCCTCGATAAGCCTGTTTTCTCTCGTCAGCACAAGAGGACGGCGATCCGGCGCGAAAAAGTAGCGGACCTGTTCCATGTATCTGCCCATCCCGGTCTTTGTGATCCCTCTGCCACCAAAGATTTGCACTGCCTCTTTCGTCGTTTCGAGTGCACACTGGGTGACATGTGACTTGAGTAGAGCGATCGGTCTACCCAAACTTCGTGAGCACAGCGCCTCCCTAGGAGCTAGATCAAATAACGCCATCTGCGCCGCCTTACCCTGCTAGTTTCAGAGTCCCCTCCTTGTGCGACTACATGAAAACGTCAGTGCTTTCTAGCCCCATCTCCTGCCTGAGGGGCACAACGACATGCAGAAAACGGACCATGTTATTCATCTGATGTGTCAGATTTTCGAGCCAACTCTGACAGCCCTCGGAACGTGCGATCATTGCAGCCACCTTGGACCGAACCACCGCCTGCGAAGCAAGTGGCTTGCCAAATACCTTGCGCTGGTTGATCCACCTTTACCCAAGCCCAAGGTTAGGACTCTAAACGAGAATCAGAGGCAGCTGAGACGCACTTGAGCACATCCTCGATAACCAGCCGCTGCAGGACAGTCGAGGTATTGCACACCACCCAACGCTCGTGGTTAAAGTTTCTGCAGTCAAGATGTATGTAGGGAACTCGGAGAATAGGACATGTTCTAGTACATACGAAAAGATGATGAACAAGCCGCTGTTCTCAGGACCGATAGTGTTCTCGATGGGTACTTTGACATTGTCCAAAGTGACGAACGCGGTACCTGCCGTGGCGGAATACATCGTCTTGATGGGCTTCGTGTCGACACCTTCGCCACGTTCAACCAAGATCACAGTGAATCCGTTCTGGGTACCAATGAGATCAGGTCAAGTGAGACAAGGTAAGATACGCGTACATCTGTCCGGCAAGCTACAGTAAAACTGTGTCGAATACATTAAACTAAATTGAATACCACACAAAACGAGGGCGTAACTCACTAGTCTGCGAATCTGGGATACCACTCTCGTCAACGCGCTTATTGGATTTTAATATATGCACATGGATCGCTCACGTTCCATTGGTGATCCACTTCTTTGCCCCATTGATGATCCAAAATTTCTCATCAGGCGTCTTGGTCGCACGCGTACGTATGCCTGCGACGTCGCTGCCAGAAAACGCCTCCGAGACAGCAAGACATATGAACTTTTTGCCTGACAGCACTTCTGGAATGATTCTGGCTTTGAGTGCTGAGGATCCAAAGTGGACGATCGGCGGAAGACCGATGAGTGCTCCGCTGAGCAAACCTATACGTGGAGTATTGGTCGGAGAGAGTAAGTAGACAGTATCTAGGATCAACGTACCGTCACCATAACCACGTTGTCCCTGCCGGGCCAATTCTTGGTGAACGATCGACTATCCAGAGGATCAGAAAAAGTAGAGAGCAAAGTAGAATAATCATACGTCATGGAAATAGTCAAATTCCTCGGGTAGAACCGCCTCGTTCATGAGTGTGAGACCTTTCAAGTGTGACCCAGGACCCATTTTCATGGCAATGATGTTGAGTTGTCTGTTCACGGTAAGACCAATGACAAAGAGTGCGACTTTGGATACACGAACGCCATCGCATCTACAACTTTGGGACTGACACGCTCGCCACTCTCCTCGTGGACCTAATGAACATGATGAGGTTTCAACACGCGACAGAACACAAGAATTTTACTAGTGCCTCGGGTTTGACCACCTCGTCCACGAACTTGCGCAGTGCCAGCTGAAGCCTTCGGTGACTCTACACATTCAGCAAGCCACCCCTCCACGTCAAGCAGATTCTTCACTAATACGACATGTACTACGCACCTCCTTGTAATAAGGACTATGAAACCCGGTACTCAACCAGGTCGGTTCGGCATACGGCACCCGACTCAGCTGTCCGGCCTCTCCAGATGTCACCATGCTTGTCTCGCCCTCGATCTCACCGATGTGGAGTCTCCTATATGCAGGTCGTTTGAGTACCTCGTGGCAATGGAGACTGTAAAAGGTCTCGGTCACGTCTTGGCCAGCTATATGCGGACGGAATTCAATGCAAGCACGATATCATGCAAATACAAGGCAAAGCATCACATCAAACCGAGATGGGACGTACATATGTCGTCTTCAAGGAGAACGGCAGTGCCTCCAGGATGAAGGTCCTTGAATCGTGATATGTCATAGACATTACTATCGATGATGACCCACTAAAGACCACCCCATGCTCCTTTCAGCCTTTTTACTTGGGTCTACTGGTCAAATACACGACTTACCAGGTCGTTTGGCGTGTTGTGCTGCACATCCCAACCCATCAACGCACAAGTAAAAATGCTTCGCGTGAGTGGATTCTCGGAATTGTCGTGACATTCCCTGTCGTACGCACCTTGGCGACTTCTTCTCTGGTCAGTGCTCTCAACGACCTTGTAGCCGTCATGGTCGTCAAATCTAGTGTAGACCCGCTGAGGGACTTGACGGTCGTGTTTGCGTAAGTCAAACCAGTGAGTTCACATGTCGTAGACACGGATGTCAAGGAGACCATTAGACGCTCATTCACCTGCGCAGCCACAGAGACGGGACACGCATTTTGATAAGGTTACGCATCTTTGAAGTTGTTGCCCGTGAACAGACCAGAGCGCGGACGATACAGTATCTAGCTGACTCAGCGGCTCTATATGATGCATTTAGCCCCTCTACCGATTTCATTCTTCAGCAGAACGCAAGGTGTATAGTAAATGAATCACACAGAAGGTCGTGCATTTCATTGTATGCAATTCGGTGGGGCCATGGAAGAATGGAAGGCATTACATTGGCCCGGTATTCGCCAGTCAGATCTTCAGAATGCGCCAACAGCACTCATCCCGAGTCATCCGTCCTCTCTAGTGCCAGTAGCACTGCGTTCTCCCCTTCTTGTTCTTCCTGGCCTATTGACATCCCCGTTCGTCCTTTTAGGGGGTGGGACATACCTCACGTCCCCTTCCTGCATGTTCCTCCAGGGCCGTCCAGGGTCCGATGGCTCCTTCACATAGCTCACCTCCCGTGGTGGCCCTGGGACCCGTCCTTCCACCTCCTCTCTATCCTCCCCTCGCGATGCAGGTCGAGATCGAGTACCCATCGGCGTACTATATGACGACACCATCACCCTTTTCGTCTCCGAATTGAGCGAGAGCACCGTGCGCGAGGTGGGTGTAGGTGGTGGAGGTGTGCGTGACATTTGCGTTTGTAATTGCGTCTGCGATCCAGGCAACATCGGAAACGCTCCCTCGGCTGCACGCGCCTCCTCAATCGTCTTCTGCCGTTCTGCCTCCTCCCTTGTCAGTTGCTCCATCAGCTCCTCTTCTAACCTCCTCACCAGCGCCTCTCTTTCTTGTCCGTCTAACAACGCTGAGGCGCAGTGTGGACAAGCATAATACGGCGGATTGAGCGTACACAGAATCAATCCACACTGGCGACACATCTGGACGTAATTCGAGAGCGCGTGTTTTCGAGCTGGTAGGTAGCCATAACATCGGGATCTCAGTATGACAAGGGTCATGTGTGGACAAATAATGATGGAGGTCACTTGCCTTGGCAAAAGCAACCTCTTTTGGGATCTTTGGTACGACTGTTCGATCCTCGCGCGCCATCGAGCCGTGCTTCGAGTGTACGGAGAGTTTTGCTCTTGGGTGGCTCTGGGGTGGGAGCCTTTCCCTTGCCTTTACCTTTACTCTGCTGTTGCTGTCGAGATGGAGGTAGATTCGGACGGATACGGTCTGAGGTGAGCGAACCAGAGTTGGACCAGGCAGTCGCGGGCATCTCGCAATGAGGATGGAAGTCGGACTAAGTGGCACTTTCCCATGGTGGACTACTTTCGTCCTGTACCACTCTCCGTTGTACCACACACTCATCACCCACTCCTTTGTTGTTTAAAGGGTGAACTCAACGACATTTCTTACTCAGAGTCAGGATGTTTGGCTTTTGAGCCTCGGCATGCAACGGCCCAGACCCCCAAGTTGGACTTTGCAGTGGAAGTGGACGCAAGGCCGCCGTCGGACTCCAGTATGCATAGAGTTTCATCGGATCCTAAGCAAAACCAGGAGAACACGGGTATCATGCACCATCGACTTGCAAGGCGGCGCGGCTCATTAATTTGTCAACTCGAGGCAGCCCTCATTTTCGGGTCCTTGATGCTGTCGGAGCTTGAGGGATATCACATCGTCCAAGAAGAATGCCAGTCACAAACGGTGTATCATCATCGTGGCGGTTGCACCTCACATCCTCGTCTTACATTTCCGGAGCAACGCGTGCAAAGTTCTCCGCACTGGCGTCTATGGAACACACACCATTCTCTGAGTCAGATTGCTAATGCCGAATCCGTATTCCCACATCGAATTAGTTGATGTGAGAGCCACTGCAGCGGTGAACTCAGGTCCCGAAATAGCGTCGTGGTAGTATGCAACCTATACGTTTCAAACTCGGTACCGTTCTGGTTATCTCATAATGTAAGTATCATGGGGAAGGAACGGTTGGGGACTTCATGTGTCGAAACTTAACTTTGCGCTTGTCTTCTGCGGTTTGCTCGGCTACGGTGCGTGTGCGCTGGCAAACCAGCGCTTCAGCAATGGAACAAGTAATCTGATACACTGCTCAGTCAGGTTATTGGCTCTGATCCACCAGGATGCCGGCATCACGATGCACCCCAGCAGACTCCAGTCTCAATAGACAGGTGATATGCAAGCACTTCGGGTATCCTCTTGAGTCACAAGGGTCGCTGTGTCATTTCCGGTTCTAAGAAGCTCCAGATAAGCGCTCGCAGTGGAAGGGCTTCAACCTCACGGTCCTCGCGCTTCCTTCTGTGTAAGATGAGAAGTTCATGTATATAAAAGTTGCCATTCACTTTCTGATGATGTGTTATACACCATCATGAAGTCTCGAACGCTACACAAGCTAGAGCTCATTGTAGCAACTGTGGGTCAAACTGTTCTCCTCGCCGCCGCATGGGGCATCCTCGGCTCGGTTCTTGCCTTCGACCCCCTCGTTACTTATGATCCTATCGCACTCCTCATGTACTCCAAGCAGACCGAGACAGCCTGGATAGTCACTCTACTGGCTACCTTATTGTCAGTTCTGACCAACATGTACGATTTCATCAGGGTTTTTCAAGAGTACTCCTCACGATGTTGGCGTCGTTCAGGTTTCTTGGAATCGCCTTCAAGGAGGCATTGAAGCATTACATGCACACGTCGGTCTCGCTAATCCAGCTCAGTAGTGGGATTGCGTTGACCAAGAACTCATTCATGATCAACGTTCGTCATCCAGTCCCGACTTTGATAACCTTGGCGGTATTCGGATTGACAAGATTGCTGGTGTCGAGGTATGGGTGTTCAGTACTTCAGGAAATGGCACGGTCTCACGATATGACGCAGCTGGGCTGCACTCCTCACACCGACACTTGTCGCTTGGAATGTTGGTGCTTCTGGCTGGGAGCTTGATCTCACCTGCAATTGGTTCGAGTCGACGCTTGAGGAACAACTTATTCGGAGTGGCGCTGCTCTGGGTAATGTCGGACCTCTGAGATTGAGACATGGCTGCTCACACTCGTATAGTCCGCGGCAATTCATCCGAGCTTGTTGATATTGACGGGGTGCTGAGTGGCATCGCTGCCGCGCAGTATGCTTTCGGCGCACCCGGAGTATTTGATTTCAACGGTGTTCAATACAACATATCTACAGGTATTTGCAGGCCTGGATTTTCTAATTGTTGATATGAATCGCAGTATAGGCGGTGTGCTTCCCGCGATAACATCGTATAGCGGTGAGGCTAGCAATGGTTCACAAAATAATACTGGTCTTGGATTCGCCGGCGGCCAAGTTCCGACACACCTTTCTGTGAACTATCCAAAGGACCAGGGTCGAAAGGGACTCAATCGTAACTATACATTACAGCAACAAGGTCTGACTGCAAAAGTGACGTGTCAAGAAACCAACAGCACAGCAGCTGATCTTGGCATTTTCTCCTCCTTCAACACAATACCTGTTCCCCTCGCTAATGGAACCACTGATTACTGGTTGTGGACATGGAACATCACGCGCGACTGTGAAGAAGGTGAATCCGTTATCTACTGAATATATTCGTGAGATATGAATGGTGTTTCACGCAAGGTCTACCATCTCAACAGCAATACGTAACGAAGTCCAGTTCTCCTGCACTACAGAATTCTTCGAACGGAATTATATCGTCCCTTGTGTGCCCTTATCCTTACCAACAGGACAATTTCTCCTGGAAAGAGTTCAGTGAGTCAAGGACTGGCCTGTGCCTTTGTCTGTGATGAAGTTGACTTTCTTGTTTTAGCTATAGTTATCAATGCAACTGGGAAATACAGTTTCGTCCCACCTATAGTTTGCGAAGTGGAACCACTCATCACGACTTCCCTCGTGACATATTCGAACAACATCATAAACACGACCGTCATCAGTTCACAATCACTTGGGAGTGCCAACATGAACTTGCTACGATTCCTGGCAGCCATTATCGACAATCAATCACAAATAACGCAAGGCTTGACTACGAACGCTGTCGGTGATGCCCTGTATTCCATCTATGTTTCCGCCTTGAGTAGCAAGGTGTACGACACCCAAGGTGTGACCAATCTCATGATAGCGGAATTGGTAAGCTCTCTCCATCTTATTTAATCTCCTGACCGAGCAAACATGTATGCTTTCAGGAATGCTACGGGCGGGGTGTCATTGAGTTCGCAGGAACGGTGCGTCCAACTGCCATGTTATTCAACCCAAGCCGAATGGACATCTCTGACGTCTATACCACAGTACCTTCGATCCGGGTTTTCAATGGACCCAGACAATATTCCGCCCGACGCACGGATCGAGTTGAATGGCAACGAGACGATCCTGACTATGGGTTGGTATCGCCGGTCGGAGACATACGGGTACACTGTCATTCCTATCACGATCGTCGCGCTGATGCTGTACGCCGCCGTCGCCTACACGCTCTGGCAGGTCTTGAGGGAACAGGGTCACAAAACGTTCACGACGTTCGACCCGTCAAATCCGATCCATGTCATGATGGTGTCCTCGACGAGGGACAACGACACCAAAGATAATCTGGGGGACTATATGGCCGGCTTTACGCGCGATGGAATCGGTCACAACGAGAACCTGAGGGTGCAACTCACCGACGCCCCAGAGGACCGCAAGCGATTCATGGTGGATAAACGACCAAGGTATGCTTAGTCGTCCAATGATCCTGGTTGCAATGTATGGTGACCAAGATGCGTACAGGTTGACTCCACGGGCTGACGGGGATGTAGAGTGTATGAAGAACGTGTAGTTTGCTATGCGGGCGTGACACATCTTTGAAACTCACAGCAGTACATTCACGTGCTACTGCTCTTTTCTTTCTTTCTCGTACTTTGTTCTGCGTCGTCTGTATCCGGATCATTTGGCTGCTGAGTGTATCTTGTTCACTTGGAATGATGTTGAGCTGATATTCTTACTCCCTTGATTAGAGGTGTCATGGTGGCTTCACCATCCGAACGCACCCAAGGCAAGTGGGTGGTCCCTATCATCTGCAGGACATCACGAGATAATGCGCGCGGACAAGCTGGATTTGACAAATACGTACTACTTACTGTAATGTATATAGTGTCACTAAACATTTAGATACGAAAGATTATACAACATAAACTCTCTTCTGAAAAAATGTTTTGTTACAGTAGTTGAAACCCTTATTTTTGTGAGAATGCTAACAAGTATCTGACTCAGTTGTGCGCGGTGCGACGGACCAATGTATATTCACCTAGCGAGTATCTGACTAAGTACGAGTCAGTACGAGTCAGTACGAGTCAGTACGAGTAGGTATGAGTACAGTATAATGATCTCACCTCAGTCGTGCGCAGTGCGATGGACTGGGGTGATCGAGTACAATGCTCGGTTCTATATACGAGTAGAAAACACTAAGACAGTATGAAATAGAAATGTACAGATCATATCCAAGGTTCAGCAGAATAGCTATCATATGACTGTCTGTATCAGTCGACAGCGAGAGTAAGAATGGAGAGGTAAAAGATATGTGATAGTTCACAATGAAGACAACCCTGCATGTTACCTATGATTTGCACCTGTGGATGCACTTGCCAAATCCAACAATTTTGAGTATACTGCACAACATGACCCATCCTCCAGGATTGTGTCCAATGTCTGCTAGTAAGGTATGTTGTGCAAATTCTTGTCATTCCTCTTCTGTACCTCCCTGTTGGATTAGCAAGCACGCGCGCACCCACAGCCACAACCGGCCCGACTGATAACCGGTGCGCATATGGTCGATGCGCCACCATCGCTCGTACATACACTAACCGTATGGACGTTCCATTGCAGTTACATAGTGTTTATTCAGTTGTTATCTTTCCTGTGCTCACTGACCATGTGGATCAATGGATATGATCCATTATCCCCTTTGGAGAATACAATAGTACAATACAATATATAAGTTGTATGTTTCACACTTGAGCACCTCAGTCCATTGCTTTGTATGCGACTGAGGTCAGTAGC
>JBBPKD010000763.1:0-14849 GCA_038089075.1 Singerocomus inundabilis
TGGTTGTTGTTGGGGAAAATATGGCTGAGGAGCAATCGGTTGAGGTGCTTGTGGGTACGTGGGCTGAGAAATAATAGGTTGGGGAGGTTGCGGTACATATGCCTGAAAGCCGACGGAGGCCTGGTAAGGATTATACTGGGGCTGCGGTTGGGGCTGAGGTGGGGGTGGGGGTGGAGCCATTGGTTGCACTGGCTGGTAATGTTGTGGTTGTTGTTGCGGCTGTTGTTGTCTTTGTTGCCAATGCATGCTCTGACCACCATAACCATAGTTCGCGTACAACGCACTTTGTTCCGGGGGTGGTCTCTGGGGTTGCGAGGTGCTCCATTGTGGATTGTAAGCGACAGCAGCGGCCGCAGCAGTGGGTTGTTGAGCTTGGTGCTGGACAGCAGCTGCAGTCCAGTACGCGGAGTAGTCCGGGGGAGGACCTGCTGGAGGAGGGCCGGGTGGAAGAGGTGGTTGAGGGGGATTAAAAGTTGGTTGAGGAACAAAAGGGTTCTTGTTCATGACGGCAACAGAGAACGATCTCGCGATCGTATATGTTGACAATGTCGCTGTTGACGCTCAGCGTTGGTTTGTCGTCGTTGGAGACGGTGAGCTCGAGTGCCCCATCCTCAAACCCGGACTATTGGAAAACATGTCCGACGCTTAGTCATCAACACGTGGTTTCGACTACAAAACACAAGTAGAGTAGCGCGATGATAAGAGAGGGTTTATGCACGAAACTACTCAGTCACCCAGTCGAAGCGGAGGTACGATTAGGGTCAGATGGTGAATGGAGATTTGCCAGCCTGTGGCCGCGTTCCTCCTAAACACGTCGTGCCAGGTCAACAGGTAAAACAAGTGTGAAAGGACGAAGTACACACCTCGCGGACTTGTTTGGCCTTAAGAAGCTTGTCTGCACGAGCTCTCATAGTATCAGCGTTATGCATTGACCTCTCAGCTTGGCGTGTTGTGATCTGAAAAAGAGCGTCGCAGTTCATCCGCGGAAGAATGTGTTTATATCCGGACCTGAGCATTGCTCTGTGCACTGTGTAGATCTGTCACAGCCTGGTCATGCTTGTGCGTAGCCTTTTGAAGCGATCTGATTGTATTGTGCTCCTTGCCCTCCATCTTTTTCAGATGTTTATCTGCTTTGTCAACAGCCTTGGCGAGAGTCAATGCGGCCTTGACAAGGTGTACAACAATTCACCTTGGAAGCCTTCGCCTTCGACTCTTCGGTGCGCTTGAGTTCCTTCAAAACGCGTCTATAGTCTTTCTCGTCTGCCTGGGCCTCCTTTGCTATGGCTTTTTCAACTCTTTTGACGGTCTTTGGATCGATAGGAAGCTCAGCACTCATCATGGAAGAGGGTAGCGCCAAAAGATCGAGTTTGCAGCATCACTTGATCTTATGCATGAAAAGGGGCTGGCGGAGCGAAACTGTATTATGAATGCAGCTGGACTACATTTGTCATTGCATCGTACTGTACGAGAATAATTCTGAGACATACTCGATGGCGATCGTCCTCGTGTTCATGTGAGTACTGTGGAGCGTAGAAAGTCAGTGAGCTCCACTCCACACTCCCGCGGCCACCTAGCAACAACTCGGAGCGAAGCACCAAACCTAATTGTTCTCCGCAAATCCTATGTCCCGTCCAAAGGACTACCGCAAACAAGACAGCCAGAGCTCAGCCATACCTGAAAAGCGGTTCACGAGGCCAACCGTTCACTATCCTGAAGAGCTTCGTCACGTACCCTTGGCGCAATATTTCAATACCCCTCCAGGACTCGAGTCTCGTACTTCATCCACATACACAGACGAAGATGATGATAATGAAGAAGAACCTGACTGGGACGAGGACGACGAATTAGTCGACGAAGACCCCGAGTTCAGGGGGCAAATGGGGACCAATCCCAGGGCGAGGCGCTGGACGATTTGGCGGTTCATGCGTTTCCTATATATGCGTCAACCTCACTGAAGGCATTACACTTGTAGCCTGTTCACCGTCTTGTTCTCTTCCTTGATCGGCTCGATCTTCCTTGCCGGTGTCCTGGTGACTCCGGCATTACTCGTTCATTTCTTCTGGTACAAGTCACACCCCACCAGCTACCGACACTATGTGGACCTGAATGTTGAAGCGTGGCTTTTTTGGGCGGCAGCCAATGTCGTCATATCCTGGGGCCTTGCAATGATCGTAGATATTGTACCTGCAACGACACGGATATTGATATCCATCTCTTGGGGTCATGTTTCCGAAGTGGTCAAGTCTCAGATCGAATTGTACGATTCCGTCAAAGACACCCTCAAGCCTGTGTTGTATGCCGCTAGCGGCTGGCTCAGTTGGGTCATTTTGTTTGAAAACATATTCAAGCTGCATAACAGCAGTTCTAATGGAACCACCCTTGCTCCGTACACTGATCGTGTGAGTGCTCTGGCAAACTTTCCCGCGCGCGAGGGCCTGATAGTGTTTGTAGGTTGCTCAAACCATTGAATTTCTGTTCTTCTTGGCACTTGTGGTATGTGCCCAAAGGATGCTGTCTCATGCCATTGGTATGGAAAAACTCTTTGACACCTTCAGCTGAAGCTCATTTCCTTTGGCAGCTTTTGCATTTCATCGAACTGCCTATAAGGAGCGTCTTGAAGAAGTCAAACGCAGTTTGCATGTCATTGAAAAGCTCCGCGAGTATAAGCCTCGCACCCGCCATCACGGCAACCGGTCTAGCAATGGACATGGAATGTTCAGCCTTGGCTTCGTCCACCCTTTTGGTGAAAAAGATCATCGACATAGTATTTCCCAAGATTACGATAGGGGTGATGATGCCGACATCGAGGACAACAAAGGCAAAGGGAAACAAAAACCAACCTGCCCGAGGGTACAGCCTCGTAACATTGCCCCGAACTTGTCTGGATTGGAAGATGCAAGGATACCTACAGGCCATCCGGCTTCTGCATCATCTCATGAAAAGCAGAGTATACTTCACGAATACCCACCCTCACACAGGCACGGTGTCGATCAACACACATACCAACTTGGAGAGTACAATCCAGCTATCCAAGCTGCTCGAATGATCAAGTCAGCGGTATTTCATGACGCTCGTAACATCACAGGCAGTGACGATCTGAGCGGATTGAAGTTCAGTGTTAATTCGGCTAGTGAGGCCAAGGTATGGCGAGATTTCGTTTGTGTAAATGTATGACGATTAACCTTGCACATTACAGCGTCTAGCCCGGGCTATTTACAAGACATTTCGTGACCGCCGTAGAACATATCTGACATCAGCAGACTTCCAGCCCGCGTTTGCTACTCTAGAAGATGTTCAAGATGCTTTTCGTGTTTTTGATAAAGACAACAATGGTGATATTTCACGATCTGAGCTCAAGGCTACCATCCTACGCATTTACAAGGAACGTCACTCCTTATCGCGGAGTATGCGTGACGTTGGAGCAGCACTCAAAACACTAGATCAAATATTGCTGTTGTTTGCCTTCGTCGTCTTGTTCTTCATTTCGCTGAGCGTGTTTGGTGTTAACATCAGTCAATTGTTGACTAGTGTATACTCTTTGGGGATCGCAGCGAGTTTTGTCTTCAAAAATGCAAGCAGTAACATGTTCGACGCCATAATGTTTCTATTTGTGACACAGTGAGTCCACTTACCTAACTTGATTTTGCGCCTTGTTGATATTATCTCAGCCCATTCGATACCGGCGATCGATGTTTCATCGACAGTATGTTTTCAATTAAAATCAACGATGCCCAGCTGACGTCTCCATAGCTGACAATTTGGTCGTGAAGAAAATGGGACTGTTTGCTGTACGTAGATGAACACCCGTCACTCTTCATTTGTGAAGTCATCCCACCATCCAGACGGTGTTCGTGCGATCAGACGGCACCGAGACATACTACTCCAACAGCCAGCTCTTTACAAAACTGATGTGAGTCTTTACTCGTGGGCTTAGTGTATCGCTAAGAAGAGTTTATAGAACGAATGTTCGTCGGAGTGATGTATGCAACTAATCTCCGTTTCGCGATATTAGGCTAACTATTACTGCAGAAAATGGTCGAGTCACTCACGATGCAAGTAGCTTGGCGTACTCCCTTGACGAAGTTGGATGCGCTCGAGGCACGCATGAACGAATGGCTTGCAACAGAAGAGAATCGATGGTTTCAGCCAGGGACATCGATCACTTTGCAAAACATCTCATTTCAGCGTCATCTGGAGGTCACTATTGGCATCCCTCACAACTCGTACGTATGTTGAATAGTGAATGTCAACTCTAACTGAATGACTCATTCAGGACGTGGCAGTAAGTATTGGGCTGTCACACAGATCTACTTATTTCTGACACGCATCGTACACAGGGATTGGGGACTTAGGAATGCACGAAGGACCGCGTTCCATGCGGCTGTTCAGTATTACTGCAGACAACTCGACATCGTCGCATACGAATCTCCCATGCCGCTCGTCTACCTTGATTCAGATAGTCAACAGTACACACCTACTACACCTGAAATGGGACGTCACGCACAAGAATACTTGCGTGGCACAGAAGGGCCTATAAAGAGTTTCCTAGGTTTTACACCACCAGGTCAGCGAGGCTCACAGTTGCGGGCAAGAAAAAGCAAGAGTCGGAAGGCAGTCTTGCGAGGAATTGGTGCGGACAGTGGTGCCCTCACGGAGTAAGGAGTACGATGAAAGGGTACGAATGGTAGTAATAATCTCGACGATGGACATGTTGTATGTGTGAGGCGAGAAAAAAAGGCAAGACGAGCAGCCTACTCGCACGTGTTGTGATTACGGAATGCAAGGCTCAAGCACAAATTCCGGCTGGCTGAGATTTGAGTGTGGTCGGTTTGGTTTCGGTCCAAGGCAATGAGTGTTGAAGATCTTCACGACCTTGAGCTCCTCTGGTGAGAAATATTTAACATCTGCGTACCTAGTCACCTCATTGCCTCTCTTCAGGCCATCCTTGCTCCCGACAAATGTAATCGTGACCGGTACATTCGACCAGGTCAGCGTCCTGTCTGTTCAGCCTTTTCTTTGTTTCGTTTACCCCCTAACTTTGTAGTGGTCGTCTTCCATTCATTTGGTTAAAGGCGATACTGGTTTCTTCGGAACTGTGAAGGTTCCTTGGGGTGAAAAGGTCGCATACAAGTTCATTGTCGACGGCCTCTGGCGATGTCGCGACGATCGGCCTCAGGAAGATGACGGGAATGGGAACATTAACAATGTCCTTCGAACACCCGAAAAACCCCAGGCTGTGTTCCCTGCAGTACCTGGCCCACCCCCGCGTTTGTCTATCCCATCCGAAGGGGTGCAGACTGGAGGGTATGGCGACATCGAAACTATGGTGACCGCCATAGATTTTCTTCCTCCGGCTGAACCTGCCACAGTCAAGGGTTCGCTTCCATTCTCAATCCCACAAATTTCCGTGGACGCTCTTGGTCTGACACCTTCTGCTAACACTCCTGTAAGTGTGTCTAAATTGGTATGTCGTCGTGTTCCTATCATTCTTCTGTCAACGTCAAATATTAACCTGTTTCTCGGTGTAGGATACAGCGACAGCTACGGAGGGAACTGTTCCTCCTGCTTCAAAGTTACCTTCAGGATTCGTCCCGTTCGAGCAGGCACCCTTCTCGTCTAGCGCCCCTGTACTTCCTGTCACCGATAACGGCTCTGTTTCACTTCCATCGGTTACTGGAGACCAAGACTTGCACGGCTTTGCGATTCATGTACCAACTCAATTCACAAAAGGAGAGCCTGTCGCGACTGAGGTTGTGCAGGAGGGCGTATCTGCACCATCGGAATCCGCAGTACTTCAATCTAACAATTCTCTGCAGGGTGCACCAGACGTTCCTGCACCCATCGATGTCTTTGACGTCCCTTCTACTCCGACACCAGTTGCAGTTTTGGGATCTACTGCGAAACAAACCGAAATGGACCTCCGCCGGCAGGACACACCATCTACTTCTTCTCCTTCTACTCCCACTCCAAGCACCTTGACTCATAAAAAGCGCCGGTCCTTGTTCGCGAGGATCAAACATATATTCGATAAGGACAGTGACAAACGGGAGAGAAAAGAGAAGAATAAGCACTAGGCCTGCTTCTTGTGCTGTTTCTGGTAATTTCATTCCATTGATCCTCAGTCATTGGTACCTTGACGTCTTGATAATGACTTGCTATGCTTCCCCTTGCATCGAATAATGCATATCATTGTATCACTATCGTCCTAGACTTTATCATACTTTCGACTTATTCACGGTTCGGCCATTTCTTGTGCAAGCACGTAGACCGTGTGTGGCATCTCGGTTGCAAATTCTATTGATGGATTTCCAGAGTTATTCCTGTTGTGTTTGGGTATGTCTGAATAAGAGTGGTCTATGCATGAACCTACCAGCAGCAATTGTTTCGCCACCTCGTCTCAGTAGAATGCGTCCCATACCCTTGTTCACAACAAAAGGTTCGATCGGAACGGGTCTTGGAATGGTGCCAGTCCCAGAAAGACCATCGCTTCGCAAGGTGATCTCGATCTCCGCAGATGTTCCCTTGGTCAAGATACTATGGCCATGCTCAGCTGGGACACATACATACCCAAAGACAGGCTATACCGCGGGTTCTTTTTGGTTATAGAGCCGGTGGCTCGGTCAATACTTGCAATTAGCTTCGAGATCGTCGCAGGGACGTCGCGCGAATGATGAAATAATTCAACCTGGCCAGTCATTTCTTGTGAACACGTTCTTTCATCGTACGATGAGGTGCACATACCGAAGTACCACTTGTGATGGGAAGTTGAACATCAAAAACAATTATTCGCGCACTGAAACAAGTCGCGAGAGGGATTAGGTCGTTTGGCGGACAGAGGACATTGCCGATGTTGAGATGAATAGGGTCGATCGATGTCAAGTAAAGAGTTGCGTTGGACCCCGCAGTAGCCCAAGCGGCACCTCTTCCATCAAGATCGATTGCTAATACGCCGTTAGAAAATATTGCGATATCCATAAAATAAAGTATCGTCCTTACATCTGACAAGAGCTGTCTCGTCTCCAGGCAGAACTCGTAGTCGTTCCCCAACCTGAACGATGCCACTACATATGCGACCAGTTATAGCTATGCCGGAACTTTGTCCTTTGAAGATGTTCGAGATTGGCAGCCGCAGAGGCGATTCAATATCTCGCACCGGGGGTTCCAATTTGTCTAGGAAATATTTAGTAAAAAGGAAATGTAACATAGAGCTGGTCGAGTGTACCCAGAAGATCCACCAAGGTTGGTCCTTGATACCATTGGGATAGTACGGACGCTTCAGGAGCATTCCGCTCCACGAGGTTTACACCAAGCATCGCGCCTACAGGTACGAAGCTTGTTTTCGAAGACTGAAACCCCGACTGACTGAAGAATGTCTTCAGCTGTTCACACACTTCCTCATATCTAGCCTGTTGCCAATCGACCTAGAGTCGTGTTTGTTAATGGCTCCAATATTAACGTTTTGCTTCCATAAAAGCTAACCTGGTCCAGCTTGTTCACTGCAACAATGACTTGCGACACTCCAAGACTCCGTACAAGAACCAGATGTTCGCGAGTCTGTCCGCCGCGCTCGAAACCTGCCTCAAATTCCCCCATCGCAGCATCGACCACAAGGAGTGCGCAGTCAGCTTGAGATGCTCCTGATATCATGTTTGGAATGAAATCTTTGTGTCCTGGAGCGTCTAGGATTGTTATCTGTCGATGTGCAGTCGAGAGGGACTGCATCGCAATGTCCATAGTAATTCCCCTGTAGCGAGCGTTCAATCGACAAGCATAGATGATCGGTGATAACCGACCTCTCTCTCTCTTCCTTTGTACAATCGAGCCCCCAAGCCCAGCTGAAACTACTTTTTCCTGTCCTGTTACTTTCTCTCTCATTTGCATGACGTGACTTTTCGTTGACGTGTCCAAGTTCATACAATAGCCGGCCCATCAATGTTGACTTGCCAGCATCAACGTGCCCTTAGAGAGCGATAAGATGATCGACATCAGATCCATGTCTTTTAACTTACCGATGACTACCAAGCTAACACCCTTCTTCACATTCTCACCGTATGCCTGAAGTTCTTTCTTTGCTGCCTCTAACAACTTTTCTTTCTCCATTGCCACTCTGGAGACAGACTCATCTGCTCTGGGAGACTCATCATCCTGAGGCTTTAAATTAGCTGCTGAAAGATCAAGCAGCAATTGATCCAATCCCCCGCTATTCGTCCTGGCAGGGGTGGTCGCTCCCGACCTCCTTGACGAACCGGCACTTGCCTTCTTTGATGATTTAGTAGGCGTTCCAATAGGTGACATTGCCCGGGAAGTCGGGGTGGAATAGCCTGACGAAGAAGGTGTCTGCGATGCCATTCTCTGCACGGCAGCTTTCTGCGCCCTGTCGCGCTCCTTTGCGGCTGGGGTAAGGATATAGGAAACAAATCAGCACAGAACATTCCATTGAAAAAAAAAACAACAACAGCAATTTAAGTGTACATCTACCAGTAAAACCAAAGTGAAATAGGATGATAAACTTTAAAAGGAAGCAGGAGTTTGAGTGGGCCGCTGAACCAGCGCATCACTGCCGCTGCGCTAAGGCTGTTCTACGACGAGCGTTGAATACAATGTCATCAGGACTCGGAATGTCGAATGTGAAGGAGGTCGACCGAATGCTCAAGTCGGGGGAAGTGGAGGGCTTTACCCGGCTTCGCTTGCGTCGCTCTGGTTCGTGACCTAGTGTCGATTTACTTCGGGAGAGCGACGCTTGATACGTATCAACAAGGTTCAGTTCTTCTCTCCCGTATTTGAGCGATTTACTATTCTTGTCCTTGTCTTCGGAGGGCGTTAGAGAATCATTGAGAAGCAACGAGGCGAAGGCCGAGGGCAACGCACGGGAGTGGGTAGGACTTTGCAGGAAAAGTGGGGGTGGAGATGGGAGTAAGTCCTCGTCATCGGTAGCACTTGAACAGGATGGTGATTGAGCTTGTGCTTTCTTCACCTTTAATGCTAGCTTTGATGACCGTGTTTCCGAGTCAGGCATCTGAATCAATGGGAGAGGATCCGACGCCTGTGTAGTCGAAAGACTCTGGAGAGACTGGTATGACGTAGTTATGGCAGTCGTTGCTGTCGCTCCGTTTGCGATAGGGGTAAGATATTCTGTATGCGATCTGGGAAGCTCCTTTGGAGGGGACACAGGAACACGTGGAACAAGGGCATGAGAACTAGCCTTGGCCTGGGCAAGTTTTGCCAGTTTGGATTGGGGGCGTGTTTTTACATCTGCCTCACTGCGTGTCACAGGCAGCTCTGTAGGAATGGGTGAACGAAATGAGAGTGTAAGTTTCCCCGCTCTGACCGTAGAGGCCGAAATGTCGGACATGCTGTCCGCTTGCTCCCCTGTCGTTATTTGCTGGTCGTGTGCTTCTAAATCCATAGCAGTCCGTATTGCCTTGCGTACATGAGAAGACATGGATGAGGTCGTAGTAGATAGTGATTTGGTGGAAGGCGACGACCTAATTGAAGTTATGGATGTCGACTTCTCGGGGGTGCGTGGTGCCTTGACTGATGGCAGGGACTGCTCAGAAACCTCTGATGCGGATGGCCGGACGGTTGTGGCACGCGAAGCTAAGGAAAGCCGAGATTCAGCAGACGGACGCAGGACCGGGTACGTCAGCACAGAGGTCGTCTCTAAATCTGACGATCGAGAAGTAGATATTGTGCTAGCACGTGAGCTTGCTAGTTCCGCAAGCTTGGAGCGTTTTTCAGGCCGAGCACGATGTGGTAAGTCCTTTGCGGGCAACGGAGGTGGCTTCTCGCTGGACTTGGACGTCAGGTCTGGAATTTCCGGAATGTTGTCCGTTGCCGGCATCGAAAAACTAGGCGCACGGGGAGGAGACTTTGGTGGTTCGGATTGAACCTCGGACTCCACTGACGTGTGAAGAGATGGTGCGGAGTCGTAACTCGAAAGCCGTTGCACAGCTGAAGGAGATGGGGAAGGAGGTATCCTATTCGGATCAACGGGTTGGTGATGATCATTTGGATAAGGACCCGGGGAGTGCTCTGTGAATCAAATGAGTGGAAGTGCAATGAAGCACCTAAAACGAGACCTGCCAATGACATTCCCATAAGAAGAGGTCGTCTCGCTTGAGGATAATGCCCGGGGGTTATTCATTGCAACCAACTGCTGTCTGGAAGGCCAATGGCGAGACGGCTCCGTACGCTCAGTAAGTTCCGTTATCGTGCTAAGGCGCGAATGTCGACCAGGGGACATGAAACCTGATGGTACATCATCCGGATCGAACTCCTGATCGTAATCGAGGTGTTGAGGAGCTGGATAGTAATCAGGCTGAAATTGGCCTTGTTGTGCCAAGACAATCAAGGGAACGCGCGGGCGTTCCAAATCCTCCGGGCTGTATCCTGCAGGACCAGCAGCATATTGTGGCACTGGAAAATGGGGGGATGAACACAATGAATACAATTTCTGGAACGCAAGGAAACACAAAAGGACGTAGGGACGGCGATATGCACCTTGCTGTGGCTCATCTCCTTTACGACGGAAGCGGGACCACCAGTGGGATTTAGAACGAGTGGGAGTAACATCATGAAGAAAAAGGAGCAAAAGCAAAACTATGCTAACAAGGAGAGAAAGTATGATGGCCTACCTTTGCGCTCCCTCGCGGCGGCTCTGCGCTCTCGTTCCTCTGTGAAGGGTGAGAGTGTGTGCTTAGATAAAGGCCAGACGACGAACCGAATAGCCAAGCGATGGACTGCTCGATGTCGAAGTAGAATTGCCAAAGAGTATCCCTGATGATGGCGTCATCGAGGCCGGAAGAGGCTTCGTCGCCAACTACAGTTCTGATGTGTTCGAATCCAGATTCCATCTGAGCTGTATACGGACTCGGATAAGGGAACGGGACCAGGCGAGGGACAACGCACCCTGTTGCTCTTCGGTCATGTCGTCAGCGTCATCGTCGAACGCAGTATCGTCCAGTTCAGCTGAGAGAAAGAAGAATTGTGAGAGAGAAGGATGCGAGCTGGAAATGAGATGTGACGAACCGTGAATGTCGATGTTTCGTACGAGTCGGTGTCGGGACATATCTACCAGGCGAAGCTTGTAGCGCTTAATGATCGTCGCAGTCGGTAGGCAAGGTTGAACACTCCAAATACGGTCAAACACGCAAAAAGTCTCCTCGTCGTGATACTGCTAGTGACGCCATGTTCAGGACAGCAACAAGACACGCTTTTTCTCGCGTACAACGACGTGTAGGTGCTTCTGCTCCGGTTCGAGCATCTTTCTTTTACCTCCCCAACAGACATTCTCTTCCACCCCCTCAAGGGCGTATGATCTCGCGAAGCTCGTCCTCGTCGGTCGTCTGGGCAAAGATCCAGAGCTTCGTACAACCAAAAACGACAAGGAATACGTCTCGTCAGTCTATTTCTTTCCTCCGTTATTGCCCCTGATCCCCCTTAGGTACACGGTTGCAACTTCCAACTTTCCCCCTCCTCCACCGAATCCCGATGGCAGTAAGCTTCACTTTATGTTTACCCATGCCCTCACCTAGGACACGTCTCCCAGCTCGCCTGGAAAGCGGTGTAACCTGGCATCACATCGTCTCCTTTAATCCCACTCAGAACAGCTACCTCAGAACATTAAGCAAGGGATCCAGAGTTTACGTCGAGGCCAACTATGAATTACGGGATCCCGACCCAAATGCGGACCCATCTGCTCCCTCTGGTCAACGCCAGATATTTCTCAGGCATGGTGCGCTAACCTTCATTTCGCCCCTGGGTTCCTCTCACCCACTTTACAGAGGCCATTCGGGTACTAACCGTACCGTATCAACGAGACACAGAAACCCCATCTGATCAAGTGTGATCCTATCCTTCTGTGTGCCGACTAGTCAATGTCACATCCGCGTTCCTTAGTCTCTTATCTCCGTCTACTATACATTATTCATACGTCGTGATCATCCTCGAACGGCGTGTGTGGTCGCATGTGCTCTGACGCCAATTCTCCACCCCAACCCTTCTCCTGGTGAACGTACCGAACCTCTGACTGGCTGTACGAGCTTACCGCAATACTGTCTCTGTGCTCTTGGTTTGCCAGTGTTGGGACTGGTGTTTCAGTCTGTAGCACCGACGAGGAGATGGAGAGTCTTGTGCCTGATTGACTCTGTTTTTTGTGCAAGTAATCTCGGATGGTTATCGACATGAGCTGGTTGACTTTTTACTGAGCGAAACATACCACTACAATGAAAGACGTACTCGATGGTCTTCTTGACTTGAACCCGAGTAGCAGGCTGCTATGGCGATAGGGCAACAGGGAGCATTCTGTCAACTTGGATTGAGTTACCACCGGAGCGCTATGACCTGTCGTGCTCACATCCAACCATATTGGAAACGCTGAGTGACCGAGTGAATAAAATCTCTGGCACACTAGAGTGGATTATCACTGACCTCCCCCACGAACAACGAAATCACCCTCGACCCCCATCTGCTTTGCAGTCTTGCCCATCGCGCTCATGCCTTTCTCTACATAGTAGCTCGAGTGGCTCGTCCGCTTGACGACTGAGATCATGTTTTCTAAACATGCCCAGCTGTCTAGGCTGACATCACCTTCCCCGGAAAGGTGACCTAGGTCTCCTGCAGTACATGCAAAGAGTGTGTGACCGGCAATGGTTTGTATTGAGATCACCATCCCTTTGCCTTTTACATGCCGAGAGCTCCCGCGGAAACGCTTGCGAAGGGAGAGACCAAGTGTGACCGCATCGGTCGCTGAGAAGGATGAAAAGCGGTAGCTGTTCTCTTCCTTGAGTGTTTGGTTAGCAATATCGGCATCAGAGGGTATCACTGCGTGTATCGACGAGAACATTGGGTACCAGCCTGAGGTTGCGGAGTAAGAAGGGCAGAGATTCGACTTCGGGAAGTCGTTCAAGTTACTACTCGAGATGACTCCACTGCGACCGACCAGGCGTGCGTGACGATGATGACCTTTAAAGCAACCAGGACAACATTCATACACTCCAAGTACACCACCGACGAGAGGTCGAACAATCGTTGCTCAGTCGTCTCTAGCCATGTCACTCTGGACAAGAACGTACATGAACTCGACCCGAACACTGACAAGCATCCAGCACGAGCTTAGCATCCAATTCCGCGAGAGGTCACATGATAAAACTCAAGCTATCACGTGTTCGGTATATTGGAGATACATGGCCTCGTCTCTCCCTTGATGCAGTTCTTTCATGACATTGGTGGTGATCCTCTCAAGCCCTCCCTCTTCGAGCTCATCGCACAAGAACAGCTCAGAGACCTCATCCAACCAGCGCTCAAGTATGTCTTGGCAGTAAGCATCACTCCATCACCACACACCTCACTACTTACCTCAACCTATGATTCAGGTCTTTGCACAGCAATACCCGCGCTATCTCATCCGAATCGTGAATCGCCATGAGGAATTTTATGCACTTGTCATGATTTTCGTAGAGCGACACTATCTTCGCAAGCACAGTGAGTCGTCTTCCTCACGTCAGGACGCTTCCCGACGTTTCTAGATGCATCCTTTGCGGAAAACTTTTATGGCTTGAAGAGACGCAGGCACCCTTGGATATCTACGGACAGAGCAACTGTTGCTGTCAGTGGCGTACCCGTCGCGGAAAAGCTTAGGGCTAGGGAAATATGGCAATCACTCTTCTTCTTGGTTCGTTCGTTAGATTCCGTGCGATGCTTCATGTGTTGACTTTGCACAGGTCGCCGTTCCGTATCTTAGAGCCAAGACCCATGACTACTATGAACAACTGGGGGGAGGCATCTCTTCGGACATATTAGAGGATGCTGACGACGGTCGTCGCGTACAAGCACTTACAGACGGCGTATGCTACTTTTTGTGTCAGAAAAGAACCTACAATACTCATGGACAGATCAGTCTCTAGGAGGACGTTGGCGCCGAGCATACAAAAAGGTTTTCCCGTGGGTGAACGTTTCGTTTGAATTATGGTTGCTTGCCTGTAATATGGCATATCTCTTCGGACGGACTCCCTTCTACCGTCCATGGTTAGCGTGGATCAGTGTTGATATGCGTCGGTTGAGTGCGGACGACTTCGTGAGTGTGTCATTCGTGGCACACCCATTGTTACCTCGATGCTGATTTCCTGCTGGTAGTTGGTGACTAGTCATGTGCAGGGTGCCACTCCTCACGTTCGGCGGGGGATCGCGAAGCAACTCTACCAGCTTCTCATGAATACGCCGCAATTGATTCTTGACTCCTTGAGGCTTCTGTTGCCGACGGCCATCTTTTTCATCAAGTTTCTTGAGTGGTGGTATTCTCCAGGGTCCCCAGCACGTTCCTTGTCGATAATACCCCTCGGTTTGACCATCCCACCTCCTCGGATGCTCCCACCACACCCTTCTGGAATACCCGTGGATGGCACGATGTTTGGGCATTGTCCATTGTGTCAAAACACCTTAAACAACGCTACTGCTCTACCGTCTGGTTACGTCTTCTGCTACCGGTGTGCATTTGACCATGTCGAGCGACATGGCAGATGTCCGGTGACGTTATTACCTGCAAAGATATGGCAGATGAGGAAGGTGCTAATTTGAACGTTGGCACGGCCAGATCATTATTTTCTTCCTGTCCCACGGACCGTCGCAGTCCATAATAAATCGATTTGGTAGCTGTGGCCGTTATCGATTTCCACATTGATTAGTTGATTCTACTTGACTGGATATACTTTACCGACGAGCGTCAACTGAGGGTAGAAATCAGGAATGCAACATGGAGGCATGCCTCGAGTTGATCTGCGGTGACCAGAAACGACGCACGTGCATGAGCAACGATGGCCCCGCGACAACTTTAGTCGCACCGTCTGTCTCCA
>JBBPKD010000764.1:0-14831 GCA_038089075.1 Singerocomus inundabilis
GCTTGACGAAATGTTTCTTTAGTCCTTTCATTGAGGGCCACACTTTGTCCCCCTTCCTAGTACCCATTATTTCTTCTCCTTGGTCATTAGTCCTTGGTTCTGATTCCTCATTTTTGAATTCTTCAAGTTTTAAATAAGCAAATGTGGCTGCACTTCCTTCTAACCAAGACAAAATAGTGACCGTGTGGAGTTTGTTCGACCCCCATTTCTGCATGTCCTCCCATAATTCGATGTGAGTCATCCAAAGTCAAAAGGTGTTGTGCTGACCATCCCATTTTCCTGGGTCAGCAATTTTTTTAACAATATCTTTCTGCCCTTCAGATGTGTTCATGGTAGCAGTGATTTGAGTCAACTGCGACAGAATCTCAATAAGTTGTTGTCCTTCCAACATGGTGTTTGCTGAAGGTTCAGGTATAGGAATATCTAGAGGTGGGGCGTTTGGAAGATCGAAGCGCTCAGAATCAAAGAGATTTTGGGATTCTGAAGCATCTGAGTAATCCACATCATATCCCTCCCCTGGTTCACGAAACTGGTTGTAAGATGTGGTGAAAGAAAATTTATTGCAGATCTTCTAATCGTATCTTTCAATGATTACTCGATGCAAGGTACAATGCAGTTTCGAAGAGAAATAGCTTTGTGAGAGGGATACTTCTTCTTAGCCTTCAGAATCTCAAGTTTCCTCCTATGCACCTCCTTCTTTTGCTTGAGCCTGTTTATCTTTTCTTGAGCTAAGGCTATGTCAACAGCTAATTCTGCTATGGCTGCTGATTTTCTTTCGACGAGATAAGTATAGGTAACTTGATGGAATTGTATGGATCTACACCACCTATTCCACTCTCCTATGTGAAAGGGTTCTTCTCTCAAGCGACAGAGAAGATCTCGATAGTCTTCGTTTGAGATGGAATCAATGGGACCTAAAAGATCCTCAATATCCTGGGCTTAAGTATGTGGTAGCCTTTCATTGACTTCTCCTTCTTCTAAAGATGCAATAGACGGAGTTTCAAGGATGTACTCAGTGAGGTCGGGAAAGAGATCAAGGATATTCTGAAATTTGTTTGGGAGGTAGTCAGACTGCGCTGGATGATTGTTGGGATTGACAGAGAACACTCTGTCTCTAGCGAAAAAAATGGGAGCAGACGGCTCAACCGCTAGGCAAGGAATTATCTCCTTAGGGAGACTCTGGTAGCTGGAAAGACTAGAAAGAGACACTAGATGTGCCAGGCAGCGTAAGCAAGCCTAATCCAAGTGTGATGGATGCAAGGGAGTAACACTAGAAACAAAGAAATTGGAATGAAGTTGCATACTAATGATCTGGTAATTCTTGGCAGAGGGTTCCTTGTACAACCGCTGCAGGGCACTAGTAACTGGCTGGCTGGTGAAGGTGTAAAGAGAGGGTAATCCCTAGTGTGGTCTCACTCCTTTGCAGGCGAATAACCAAGTGGATTAGGCTGAGGGATGACAGCCAATACACCATCCCTTATATACTACAGATACATGCGCACAGACCATGCTATGCTTGAGAATAGAAGTAGATGGAGATTAAGAGAGTGCTTCTATCAAATAGAAGAGAAGGATAGAAGCATGCGGAAATTAAGAAGAAGCATGCCATGCCTGATGTGCATGGAAAGAAGCATGACACATGCTAGACGCATGGTGTGGCAGAATGGAAGAGAACCCTGACCCTGAACGTGCAGGTGACATGTGAAGATGTGAAGAGGTGAAAGTATCACGTGAACTTGTGAATATGTGAAGATGTGAAGTGGTCACATGATCTGAAAGATAAGATAAGATAAAGAAAAAGAGAAATCGTACAAGTGTCTTTGTGAGTTCATAACAGTTACGAACCCAAACCTTTACCTTCTGTCACATTCAAAACTAACTCTCCATCAGCTAACCTTAGAGTCAAACAACTAATCTCTGCCAGAAATGAAGCCCTGGCAGCCCATGATCAAGCGTCCCTATGTATGAAGGAAAAATACCTTGGCAAATACAAACCATTCAAAAAAGGTGACAAAGTATGGCTTGAAGCAACTAATCTAAAGCAATGAGTGGCAAACCCCAAATTTGCCCAAAAACGAGAAGAACCATTTACAATCACTGACATCTTGTCCCCTATCATGTATAGACTCTGCCTCCCAAAAACCTGGAAGATTCATCCTGTATTCCACACCACACTTCTCTCCCCATTCAGAGAGAGTCCCACTCATGGAAGCCCACTTCCCACTCCACCACCGGAACTAATAGATGGAGAGGAAGAATTTGAAATAGAATGGATCTTGTGCCACCGCAGCTCCCTGTCCCACCACTTATTCCTGATCTGATGGAAAGGATATCCACCAGAAGATGACTCATGGGTCTCAGAAAAGGAAATGTCTCACACCCCCATACTACTAAAAGACTATAAAAAACGTTATTGACTTTAGAACCCCGTCTATCCACTTCTCACCCCAATGCCCACCATCACATTCTACCTTGAAACCATTCGACTCACATCAATGGCTATTTCAACCTCCCCAAGCCTGTCCAATACCTCAATAACAACTGAATCATCCATCACCAACTCCCAAGTCGCTATCTCCATAGTAGCAGCTGAAGAAACATTTCCCTGTGCTGATACACCCACTAATACGTCTCCTCTATTCTCTCACCCTCCTACATATGCCTCATTGGCCACCCCCTCCATGGAGAAGGTGGCTCATCATGTTTTTGATGCTATTACTTCTCCGCCCCAACGTGGGGTTTGCTCTGTAGACTTACCCCTTTATGCCAACAGACTTAGAAGTGGTCACCCAAATTCAAACTATGCCCTATGTGTATGTGCCTTCACCCAAGATCCACGACTCTCTGTCCCCATCAAAGCCCACCTCGATGCGGGATCCATCCTCCACTCACTCTACACCACTCTGCTAAACATTCAGAGACTTCACATGGGAGCCGGATGAGCCTGCAATAACACCAATGCAACCGCCGCTTTCCTTACCTCCATCATGAGCTCCGTCACTACAAATGTAGAAATGGCATTACTGGAAATGGCATATCAACTGGAATTCAGGAAGTTCTTAGACAATTTAGACAAGTATCTGAGGAACTTAAACCATGCTAATGCCATGGCGACAAACACCACACCATCTGCATCCTTCAACCCCCTCACCCTCAATGAGATCATTATCATGGAGAGATTGAAATCCTACTGAACAGGAGAAGAAGGACAAGTCATACTTCCTCCTACTCACCCACGATACAGAGAGGCATGCTTCCAATGCCATCATCTTGGTCATTTATGCGTTGATTGTCCCATCTACCAGTGCCCATTCTGCATGCTATGGCATCTGGGTCACATGTTATGCCAGGCCCGGGTAAGGTTGGGCGTAGACCTTGCTAGGACTCTCTGGTGGACTTGGCATGACAGAGAGGACGACGAGGGCTTCTGCTAAGCTGTTAGCGAGTGAACTGAGTGGCTCTACTCATCTAGAGCCCAAGGGAACTCTGAGACAACCCCTGAGTCAATAGGAGTTCTTGCTGTGACTTGCTAGCCGACTGGGAATGCTAGCAGACAAGGAGGATAGCAAGCAAATACATTGCAAGCTAGGAAGCGAGGTACAATGTGTACTAACTGTACACAAGAGAGCCTGTCTAGGTGCAATGCCCAGGTACTAGGATATAGAGTCCAGTACAAAGGTAGAACAAAGCTAAGGTACAAGTATGTGTAACTGTGGCTTTAAGTACGTGGGTGGATGGTGCACAGACCATGGATGGGTTCAGGGGATGGGCAAAGGGAATACTGTACATAGGGTAACATGTACGGTGGGTCTAGGGGCCGCTGTCACAGACAGAGGGTAAAGAAGACAGTAGGAAGACCATCGACTAAGTAAGGACAATGTCAAATAATGGAATGGTGGATCAAAGGGAACTTATCAGGGTATGGAAGCAAAGAGCAGAAGGGAGAAGCCCTGATAGTATCAGCAGGGTTCACTGGACAGGTGATGAGGAATGACTCGAGGGAGGCCTAGGGGCGAGACTATGAGATGCGAGACATGAGGCACGTAATGGGCACATGACGAGACATTGGACTTGGTCTGGGAGCATCTGGTGACAGGGCACGTGATGGGGGCACATGATGAGGAAGTCTTGTGAAGAAACACTCAGTGGGTGTGAGGTCATAGGCGAAGATATAGCTGGGTGGGCTATAGATGAGCTATGTGGTGAGTTAAGCATAGGACAAGTCAAAGGGAAGTCACGAGGTGTCTAGACAGGAGGATAGGGTCCAGAGGTCGATGGTGGGGAGGTCATGTGATAGGTCACATGATCAGGAGTGCTCTGGAGGTCATGTGGTGTTGCAGGTGACAAGAGCCATGTGGTGGCGAGGTACACAAGTCTAGGGAGATGAGTGTAGCGAGTGTAGCAAAGAAAAAGATAGTCAGAGGATGAGTTGTAACATCACACGCAAAATCAATGCAACCTTTGACAACCCACCTTCCTTGTCGTAGACCATACTACAATCAGATCACCACCTCCATCACTGTCCACCTCCTCCCACGACTCCTCCAATCCCCTGTCTCTCCAACACTCACCTGTTCACTGAATAACTGGGCATCGGGGCTACCCATGCCCTGCTCTCCCAATTCCTCCTCCAAGCTTTCAACCCAGACGTCAACATTGCATCTGCTCCCCACCTCCACCCCCAGTGTCAGCAGACCCTATCGAAGACTACAGGAATGACATCTATGATGACACCACATATGGCAATATGATGGGTTCCCCGGTCCACGAATCAAATGAGTACACCTGGGCTTGAATCTCGCATGGTCACTCAAAGTCTACAAAGGGGGTAATGTTACACTTTTCTCTTTATCTCATTTCACCTTGCCTTCGCCTTCGTGCTTGTACTATCAAAGGCTAGCCATACGCTAAGCCATTCCTTTAACTATGCAAACCTTACGATGCTGACTCATTACTTCCTACATTACATCATCAACTGTGCTTTGCTTTCTGCTCTTCTTTTCCACACACAGCTTGACTCATTCGCCTTCAGTCAGCAGTACCTTTTAGTCATCGCTCTCATTCTGCCATTGGCCACTATACTTATGACTCACTCTGACTCATGCCAGACCTGCCCTATAGCATGGTCTGTGCACAGCACCCATAGGTATATAAAGGCACACACCCAGTATCGTACCTTAGCTTTTGTCTCCCTTGTGCATACTTTGCCATTGTATTATACTCAAGCAATATATCTTGCTTGCTGCCTCTCTATGCCATCACTTAGTCAGCAAGCTCCTCAAGCCTGCCAATGCTAAGGCGATTGCCAAGTGGTTATGCTACATATCCACAGACTCTACCTTACTCAAGACTTACCAAGTCAACTTCGTACTATTGTCTTAGCAATCTCAAGGGCTACACTTAGTCCTACCCGGGCTAAGCATAACATCAAGTAGTACCTGAGTTGAAGAGTTCCATCTGATAGGGATGGGTAGGTTCATCGTTTGCTTCCATTGTAACATTGTCTGGTTCTTCAGCAGGTTCAGCACAGTCAACTGATATTTCATCATTGACCTCCAGCACTCGGAACTCTTCTAGATTCCAGACATCATCGAAAACATCTTCATTGGTCACCAAAAACCAGTCACCAGTATCCTTGTCCTCATCCTCTTCATCATCTGACTCCATAGGCAGCAAGCCTGGTACCTCATCTTCATTGCTGGACTCTTCTATGACAGTGAAGGCTCCATCCTCAGAGTCGCTCCAGTCATTTGCAGCATTTGCAGAATCAGTGGTGGGTTTCTTTTCACCACTTTTCTCTTCTTTTCTGTGCCATGTAGCTAGGTGTTTGGTTGAGCCACACTCATAGCACTTCCTGGGCTTCCTTGTCAGGTTCCCTCGCTTATTCCCTGTATGCTGACCCTTGCCTCACTTATGTGAGCTCCCTGATGAGCCAACAGCCATGGCCTCGTCATGATCATTGTCCCTGGTGTCTGTGCAAGTGGAATGCTTTGCCCTTTGGCGATCAGATTCCTCGGTGATAATAGAAATGAGAATATCAGGGTCAAGAGTCTTGGTAGAGCTGTATAGATGTGCAGTGGTGAGTTGGCTTGATGTGAAGTTTGTGAGTCCATTTGGAAGGGACTTAATAATGGTTGATCTGTAGTCCTTCTCCTCAATATCTACACTAACAGCTGCAAGCTCCTCTCATTTCATTCGCAGCCCATCCAAGAACTGATGAATGTCACCACCCCTTGGCAGTCTTGACTTGAGAAACTGAGTATGCAAATCGATTTGAGCATATGTTCCCTTTTCTGTATACTCCCTCGTAATCTCATCCCACATCTCTTTCACAGAGGTGCTCTTCTGGATGTGCAGTGCAGTTGAGTCCAGGATGCACTGAGTGAGGAGGTAGATTGTGGTATGTCAGAATATGCTATTGTAGATCAGACTCAGTCATGCATGGTGCGACGGACTAATTTGTATTCACCTATTGTAGATCAGACTAAGTACGAGTCAGTACGAGTAGGTACAAGTACAGTAAAAGGATCTCACCTCAGTCGTGCACGGTGCGATGGACTGGGGTGATCAAATACAATCGTCAGTTCTATATACGAATAGAGGACAATAACGCAGTATGAAAAGGGGATAGACAGATCATAGCTGAGGTTAGAAAATGTAGAGATCATATGACTGTCCATATCAGTCGACAGCAAAAGTGAGAATGGAGAGCAAAAGGTACATGATAGTTTGTATCAGAAATGTCCCTGCATGTTACCTGAGATCTGCATCTGCGGATGTGCTTGCCAAATCCAACACAGTATTCTCATCTTTCATCCATTTCTTTGTTTCCTTTTGCTGATCAGTGGTCATAGGGGTCGAGTAGGCTGGTTTTGGTTCAGTGCCATCAAAGTGGCCCCATAACTCTTTGGCTACCATGGCGACTCGGAAATGAAAGTGGAAAATTGCCCAGTTTGTCCCTTTGACATCAAGCTTAGGAACATTGCTGGGAAGAGAATCTATGTTGGTGGCAGCAGCAACTGTAGACATGACGATAGATGGTATGACTTGAATTTGGTTTTAAGCAGTGAGCGCAGGGCTCATAACCTGTCAGAACTATTGTAGATCAATCTTAGTCGTGCGTGGATTGCGATGGACTAATTGTATTTACCTATCATAGATCAATCTAACTACGAGTCAGTACAAGTATGTGTGAGTATAGTAAGGGTTCTTACCTCAGTCGTGCGCAGATTGCGACGGACTGAGGTGGTCAAATGTAACCATCAACCCTTTATATGAAAACGGAACAATGACACTGTACTAAAGGGAATATAGTAAAAGTTTAGCGGCCTAGAAATGGTATGATGGCCAACATTGTTCGATGAGAGAAATAAAGTCTAGGTATGAACAGGGATAACAAAGAAACAAGCGACGGTTTACATTGAAGGCGGCCCTATGGTTTGGTGACACTTACAGCTGCGGTCCGCTTGCTATTTCCAACAATAAACAGTGAGTCAATGGTGATGTACCTGCTAATGCAAATGCATCTGCCAAAACCATATGAAAAGTGCCCTTCTTCCTTCGAGTCTACTGGTCCTGGAGCGACCTAACTTTTTTTATCCAGATGCCGTGCAGGATTGAAGTATCTAGCATCTGCTCCGTGAATCTCGGGATCTCGGTTCAGGTGCCAGACGTTCGCAATGACGATCGTCCCGGCGGGGATGAAATATCCTTCATACCAGTCATCCTGACAGAAAATATTATCAGTGATCTCTTTCCATGACAGTATTTTCCACCCACTTCGATGAAACGGTGAGGTCCCACTTAATGGGTGAGCTCCTTGAAAGTTTTTGTGCAAATTTATCTACATACCACTGAATGCCATCTCAATGTTTCTTTCGTCTGAGTTGCACATCAACGTAATGAATACACATTGTATTAGCATGTAGACCGACCATTGCGCAGATGTACGAAAGATTGTCAAAATCGGCGAGCGTAGGGAACCTATCACAGCATTCAATCCTGTCTGAGCCCGCTTCTGTGTCTCTGGATAAGTCACCATTGTTAGCATCCACCAAGCCATGATAGTGGAGGTTGCCTCTGCACCAGCAGCACTAGAGAAGTCAGTCATTAATGGTACTGGCGGCTGCATATGCTACTGTATGAGGCACAGGACACATACTACATTGGTCCAGCCAACCAAGAACTTCCTCGCTCAGAGGCCGTGTCTCTCGGCAGTTCGTAACAGTGTTGCAGTAAGACTTGGGCGATCTTCACCTTGTTTCTAGTGAAGATTCAGATTTGCTGGTTCTAGTGTTGACGATGTACAGATACCATCCGGTCTTGCACACCCCGAAAAAGGCCTTCAAACATTGCCGAGTATTTAATATACGACACCTCTGCCTTCTGTCTCCATGGCGTAAAGCTACCATGATGCATATGAGCTTCAGTTTAGTAATTTCATGGTGACATTGCTTACATCTTGGGAAGAACTTGACTGAATGAGCACCAGGAAGGGTAGCACGCGTCAGGCGAAGCAACAACGTCATTGATAGCTATAATTAACTGGGCATTTCCAGAGATGATAGGAGGCTCGTCGTATACCATAGACATGATCCCCAACGCTGCTATGCGGCGCAAATGATCATCCCAGTTGTCTAGCTCTGCCAGCAAGTCACACGCTAGGAGCACACCATCCAGGTGCTGTATAGGGTGGAAACGATGGACGATGCCTTTTTTTAGACCTTCGTGAGCAGCTTTGCGGAGACGACGCCAGCTATGGCCAGCATCAGCTTGGAACCATAATGCTACATCACGAGTCTGTACGTACACGTCATTGTACCGACTGAACCCAATAAGAAGACCCTCGGTCATTATATCGGAAGTAACGATGTTCCATGGTCTATCCGAGTATGTTTCGACATGACGATCGAGGAGATCTTCTGCAATATTTTGCGAGCTGATCACCACCATGTGGTTGCCAGCTGCATCAGGTAGATCAGGTCACCTGGATTGGTCAGATACGACATATAAGTAATACGGAAATGAATGAGGAAATATTGAATCTCTTTCGCAGGTTGTGAATGTCGTCCATTGATTGTTGTTGGTGATTTGCAAGACATTCCCTAGTAACGGAAGACCCCTCGGTCCGGGGGGGAGCTTCCGGAATGGACTATGAATGTAGGTAAGGAGAACGTGGACGGAGACGCTCGCAACGGTGGCCAAGAACAAGGATTTGTACGCTTAAACTGCGTCGGTGACTGAGCTGACGATGTCCATACTAGGTGCTGAGTATACCTCGGAATTTGTGCCGAGGTCTGGCTCTTGTCATTTATGCCTGGAAATGATGAGGGGAATGCTTCCAAAACAGGGGATGACAGGACTAGGGTCATACTTGGGCAGTTCGAATAGCCGAGTAGTCGAAATCTGAACTTCTGCATGACTGTCTATCTGCTGTTATGACGTCAGTGCTGTCATCGCCATTTGGCTGAGGGATACATGATAGTGTTGCTTGACCGATATGATGTGAATAAGAAAAGAGGTACGTGCGAGTACAATCAACAGTATTTTCACTGCGAGGTGACCTGTAGTAGTTAGCGTTCAAATGGGTTAGACGTATTGGTTGAGTCTGATTCTGGGTTGAAATCCATTGCCCGAACAGAACTTTACTTACCGGACCTTATCATTACCATATAATCGCTAGGCTCGGTGACCACCAAACTGGCTTCTGTTCCCATGGGTTTATGGCAATTTGATCATGGCAGCTACCTTAGTCGCTCTTGCAAGAACGTTCTCCACGCTGAATTGGTGGCGAGAAAACACGTATTCACTTCAGCTGACTCAGACACAATTACACCTAAATATTTAGCTTGGAACGTCCCTCTTGATGAAGCTTATGAAACCCCACGCAATAATGATGGCTGAATATTATGAACCGATCAGATCAAGAGGTCGACCTTGATTCTATAAAGATTTACCTGCATCGACTGCATTATCTTTTCCCCCTCAACTCCCAATTCCCTTCTACGATGCAGTCTTTTCTTGTGACCCGTTGACCTCAAGTCTCCGAGAGGAAATCCACTCAAATGATAGAGTTCCTCAAGGAGGCTATGTATGTGATTACCAACTGAGCCGAGGTTAGCTTGGCCGCTTCGGGATCTATGTGATCGATATCATTCCACTTACGCTCTCGGGTCAGCTCAGAACTGTACCCGCATGTTTTTGGCAAAGTTACGATGCCTTGTGTCAATGGGAGCTTTCAGGCCTAAAAATAGGTGGAAAAGAATGCGATATCCGACTGAATAGAGTCAAAAGCAGATGACAAAACCTGTCTTGAACAAAAATAGAAGTATAGAGCGTGCGTGCACGGTGAATATTACATAGCCTAGTTGCCTTAAGCCACCCTAAAAATCATTGAGGTATAAAATCCTTGGCTTACCATGAAAACTCGAACAGACCTCTACCCCATCAGCATGGAACGGTTTACTCCCTTCTCTCTTGGTGTGCTCACCGGCTTGACTGTTCAACTCGCCGTTTTTGGCGTCTCGGCTCTGATCACAAAGAGTACGGGTGTGTCCAAGGGCTTCGCCGCAGAAGAAGACTGCTCCCCGAAGAAAGATGCCAATGAATTTACACCTCCCAAGATCTTCATCCCGGACACACTTGCGAGATGGCCCTGGCCCCGTCGTATCAACCCACACTACGCAGAAGTGAAAAAGGCATCTGCTGAGTGGGCTGCAAGCTTCGGCGCCTTCAGCCCAAAGGCACAAGATGCTTTCAATCGCTCCGATTTCAGTAAGGCAACTCCTCCTGACAGATAAATCCACGCACTCACACTGTCTGCTAGATCTCCTTGCCTGTTTAGCTTATCCCAAAGCAAGAAAAGGTAATTCACCAACTGCCAGGTAATGAATCAGTTTCCGATCTATAAATTTAGAGCACGCGAGAGCTGGCTGCGACCTCATGAATTTCTTCTTCGTCATTGATGAGTATTCGGATGTGTCCGAGCCTCTTGTTGTCCGAAAGCAAAAGGACTGTATAATGGACGCTCTTCACAACCCGCACAAGCCACGACCAGAGGGTGAATGGATCGGCGGAGAAATGGCTCGTCAGTAAGTGCTCGACCAGCCCCCTGAGAATGCCCAAAACGATGCCTGTTTGATCACAGATTCTGGGAATTGACAATCAAGACCGCGAGCAAGCAATCACAAAAGAGGTTCATTAGAACTTTCGAAGAGTACCTCGAGGCTGTCGTGCAGCAAGCCATAGACAGAAATGGCCACCATATTCGTGACATCAAAAGTTACATTGAAGTCCGACGCAAGACGGTTGGGGTGAAACCTTCATTTGCACTGTTGGAACTCGGCCTCGATATCCCAGATGTTATTGAGCACCCAGCAATTCAGGAGATAACCCTCGCATCCGTTGACATGCTCTGTATCGATAACGTCAGTGTATTTCATGAACAAACGGAATTATGCAAGAGACTCACATGATACTTTTGCAAGGACATTGTCTCCTGGAATCTCGAGCAAGCTCGCGGCGATGACAGCCACAACATTGTGAGAATAGTGATGAATGAATTTGATACAGACGTGAATGGTGCAATGTCGTGGGCGCAGGACTTGCACACTAGCTTGGAGCAAAAGTTCCACACCGCCATGGCAACTGTCCCTGAATGGCCTGAACCACTGAACTCGCATGTGAAAGAATATTGCAACGGTCTGGGACAATGGGTGCGGGGCTACAATGACTGGAACTTTGAGGGTGAGAGATATTTTGGAAACAGAGGCCTCGAGGTTAAGGAGAAGAAATGGATACAGGCCATGCCAAAGGTGCCCAAGGAGCAGACAACGGAGATAGGGCCCATGCGTGTTGATAGTTCCCTGTTATAAACCCAATTCATTACCGAGCGTTAGCTAATACCCATATCGTATAAATTTGTACAGTACTGTGGATCTTTGAACCTTGCAATCGAGAACAAAGAGGCTCAGCGTTGTGCGCAATGAAAAATGGGCTGGTATGAATGGAAACCTGTTGCACTCAACAGCTGGAAACACCAAGCCGAATCATGCTCTATGTGGGCGACTAGGACACGAACGGGGTAGTTCCAGCGAACCATGAAGTACAGAGGGTTACTAGGCGTTCCTCTGCAGAGCCATCCCTTGAAGTTGAACGAAACCAACTTGAACCATTGGTGCATTCTGATTCGAGACAATATTTTGTCCACGTGACTTCCATACGCTCTTGTAGTCCGTAGTAACTTCTTGTTCGTCTACTACTGGAGCCCAGTGAGAGCTGCAAAATACTCATTGCCAGGCGATCGTTTCGCGATGGTGTCTCCGACAGCCTGAGTGCCTGGCTCCCTGCTCGACGATGGACTGACCCCTTGTAAACGGAAATGATACCAAAAGGGATACGTGCACTTGCACCGGCTTCATACGACGCACAGTATCCACCTTCGAGGTGGGCTTTCTCTCTCTCCCCATAATTTTTCTTTTTGCTTCCCCCTCTCCATCCGCATTGACGCGTGGACTGTGCACAAATGTACCCGAGGTCCTCCAAGGTCAAAGTGATCCAGTTCGGCTCGGAGGCACAGTATGCAAAAATTATATCCAGCTAGCCAGCGCGTTCTCTGCTTTTCTACCCATCATGTCCATTACCTTACCATGCTGCAAGTACTCACTGACGACCTGGCACCACGCACTCGCCTCCCAAAATTACCACTTCGGAGTATCGATCCATATGAATGGGACAAAGGCACTGCAGTACATTTCGACACGTGTCGCATACAGGATATTGTACATCCTACACGCACAGAAGCACCACCCTTGAGATATTCACAAATAGGTCTCTATCTCTCTTTTCGATTCGCACCCACAGATGTCTCTACTGGACGGGCTAGCACTCTGCTCTATTCACGCACACACGACCGCCCATCCCTCGTACTCCTCTCTGCCTTCCTGCACCGCCAATATCTTCGCTCGGAGTGCCCTCCCGACAGGCCAAGCCCATTCGGGTCATCCGGGTACGCAGGCACGTGGATGTCTCGTCCTTCGAACCCGATGCGCTGTACGGCCGCAACAATGGCAGCCGTACCAACGCAGAGGACCTCGCACAGTGTGCCAGCAGCAGACCAGCACTTGAGGTCCGCCACCGTGAAGGGGCGTTCGGCGGGGTGAAGAGTCGTCCTAGTCACTCCCGCCACTTCTGTTGCAGTGGTGGTAGTGATGGTTGCACTGGAAGTGATGGCAATGGACGCGTGAAAGTCGGGGTCCGATGCGAGGGCGAGGCATGACGCGCGGGTGACTCCGGGCAGGATGGTCTCATCCAGTGGGGCCGTGATGACATCCCAACCTAAACCACCTCGGTCAGCTCGATCCGCTCGCGGCGACGCAAGGCTCTCCCATAGTCCATCCAATAAGTACGCGAAATGTGAATATGACATGCACCGTCGCCGTCTGCCCTCCGGATCACGACAAAGATATTCATCGCGCCGCCCTCTGTAACCCACTTTTCGTCGTCGAACAGTCACAACACCTGGTCATAGTCCTAGGCTGGGAGAGGAACCCCGGCGAGTAGTTGCCATTGAATTTGTCTCCGCTGGTGCCGCCCGGCCACGCCCTTACCGCACTGCCTTCCGCCAGCAAGGAGATCGGATGTTGGAAGTAAGGTCTGCTGGGAGAGGCGAGGATGTACAACACACTAGGAGCACACCCTTCAGGTGCTGTATAGGGTGGAAACGATGGACAGCGCCTTTTTTCAGACCTTCTTGGGCAGCTTTGCGGAGACGACGCCTACTATGTCTAGCATTAGCTTGGAACCATAATACTACATCACGAGTCTGTACATATACGTCATTGTACCGAGTGAACCCAATAAGAAGACCCCCGGTCGCTATATCGAGAGCAACGATGTTCCGTGGTCTATCTGAGTATGTTTCGACATGACGATCGAGACCTGCTGCAATCTTTTACGAGCTGATTACCACCATGCGGTTGCCAGCTGCATTCAGGTAGATCAGGTCACTTGGATTGGTTAGATACGACACATAGGTAGTATGGAAATGAATGAAGAAATACTGAATCTCTTTCGCAGGTTTGTGAATGTCGTCCATTGATTGTCGTTGGTGATTTGCAAGACATTCCTTAGTAACGGAAGACCCCTCGGTCCGAGGGGGAGCTTCCAGAATGGACTACGAATGTAGATAAGGAGAGCGTGGACAGAGACGCTCGCAACGGTTGTTGGAAATGGCAAGCGGATCGCAGCCACTTTATTTCTCTTATCGAACGATGTAGGTTGTCGTACGATTTCTATCCCGCTAAAGTTTTGCCATATTCCCTTTAGTACAATGTTATTGTTCTTTGTTCATATATAGAACTGACTGTTACACTCAAGCACCTCAGTCCATCGCAATCCGCGCACGACTGAGGTAAGAACTCTTACTATACTCACACCTACTCGTACTGACTTGTAGTTAGATTGATCTGCGATAGGTGAATACAATTAGTCCGTCGCAATCCGCGCACGACTGAGATTGATCTGCGATAGTTCTGACAGGTTATGAGCCCTGCGCTCACTGCTTAAAAACCGAATCAAAGCCATACCATTTATCGTCATGTCTACAGTCGCTGCCACCACCAACATTGATTCTCTTCCCAGCAATGTTCCTAAGCTCGATGTCAAAGGGACAAACTGGACGATCTTCCACTTTCGTTTCCGAGTCGCTATGGTAGCCAAGGAGTTATGGGGCCATTTTGATGGCACTGAACCGAAACCAGCCTACTCGACCCCTATGACCGCTGATCAGCAAAAGGAAACCAAGAAATGGATGAAAGACGAGAATACTGCGA
>JBBPKD010000765.1:0-14808 GCA_038089075.1 Singerocomus inundabilis
ACCCCAATCGATCGCACGAAACTGCACAATCGTCGACATCTGCGTGTGTGTGTGCGTGAGCCTGCCCGTCTGTCTGCGAGAGCGCGCGCGCGCGCGGGACTCACCGTGGACGTCACCCGCACCCGTCGATCATCCGGCGTGACCGTACCCGTGTGCACCATGCGCGCCGCAAAATCATCCTCATACACGCGCCCAGGAAACGCCGCGTCCACGAGACTGAGTAAAATCGGGTAGGTGCTCAGCTGGCGCGCGACGGGCGGGGACGGACGCGGTATCGTGTCGAACCCGATGTACTGGTCCGGTCGACGGAGGAGGTGCAGGTTCTGGCGCGTGATGAGGGGCGCGTGCGTGTTGGGGTGTCGGTCGCGGTCGTTGCGGTGTGTCGGGAGGAAGCCGAGGGTGAGGGCGACGTTGAGGAGCGTGCATGCGAGGATGACGACGAGGGTCCACGGGACCGTGCGTGAGCGGGACGTGCCATACGGCTTCTCGTCGTCGTCGTGCACGTACGGCGTAGAGAGCGGGATAGAGTCCTGCGAGGACTCGCTCTCGCCGTGGTCGAGACGACGGCCGTTCAGCGGAAGAGGCGCGTAGGGGTTGGAGTGTCTGGCGAACAACATGGGTCTCTCCGAGCGACGGGGTGGTGATACGCTAAAGAAGGGGAGACCCGTCTTCTGATGGGTGTCCGCAGGAAGTGAGTGGAGTCTCACTACAGCATGGCACGGCGCATGATGGCGACCAAAGGGGGATTGAACGGGGACGTACAAAACAAGCCTAGCACCATGCTGTATGTACGTACACCTCCGGATTCAAAACAAACACCCGCGTGGATCTGAGCGGCGCACAGCACTGACCAGACCGAAATGACCAACGCAAACACAAAAGAGTCTTTTTGGATCAACACAACCAACAAGTGAGACTAGGCTCCCACACCGCTCGAATGCACGCTGCCATCCTGGGACTCTGCACCCACAACCTTGACCGCTTCGGCAGAACCCTCCAGGGTGAGCGAAGCGCCCACCCAGCCAGATGGTCGCTTGCCAGACTCGAGCGATGCCGTATCGCGCGTCTCCATCACACGTGTCGCCGTGTCCTCGGTCCATCCTTTACCCTGCGCAACACGGAACACGATCAACAGCGTGGCGATCGTCTGTGCAAGCCAGTGAGAAGACGCCCAACGCCATTTGAAGACGGCTCACCTGGAACTGGCTCAAGGACTGTATAAACACCTGCGACACGGCATTGTTGATCCCAAACAGGACGAGAAACGAGACGGAGACGGCTGAATAGAGGGCAGCGGATTCGATGATCATCGCCGCGATGGACGTGTACTGTGTGCCATATTTTGATCCCAGCACGGACACGATGCGATATCGAAAGGTGAGCAGACGGAGCACGATGGCAATCGTGAGGATGATGTTGAGCGCGAGGGATAGGGCAAGGTAGGGCAGGGTAAAGTTGATCCCGTTGGTCACGTACGGATTCGTGGTCGACACTTGGATCAGGAACAGGATCCCCATCGCTGCATGGTCATCGTGATCATGAGACACGCGCACGCGTTTGCAAGGTACTCACCCACAGAACCGGCGAGCATCAGACAAGGAAGGATCATCACGATCCAAGTAGGCACTCGACACCGCTGGTAAATGACCTTGAAACGCCAGACCTAACGCACACTCAGTCGTCGACGTTCTCGAATGGCACGGCACGCGCACTCACCACGAGGGCGTCAGACAACCAGTTGGACAAGACAAACGACGCATTGCCAGCATCGTCGATTGGGATCGAAAACATGGCATTCTCAAACGCGCTCGGACCACCCGGGTAATTGCGGTCGTCGACAAAGGCCATCTGCGTAAACGCGGCGAGGGTGACCATGAAGAGCGTACCGAGCAGAAACGAGACGGTGATGTAGATGAGCAAGGGCAGTCGCTGTTTAAACTTTACGCGATTGTTCTTGCGGACGAGCAGGTGAAAAGAGAGCGCAAAGAGCGAGACAGTGACACCATAGGCAACGGAGCTGATGAGGACACCCTGAAGCCAGGCCCTCTCCGAGAAGAGGGTCTGAGCATCTTCATTCGGTACCCAACTCGAATTGGTGAACATGACAGGCAAGCAGGATCAGGGAACAAAGTGCACGACGTTGCAGCTGGCTGCCTGATAATAAACCCGCGAACGAACACGATCAGCGCACCGGACCCATCAGCATCTGCAGGTGTCTATGAACTACCTTGGGCAGTTTGTTTGAAATAGGCGTTCATTCGGCACCACTTCTGCTGTGATCTAGGCAACAGGCATCACGATCAGATGAGAGCGGTGGATTAAGTGTCTTTCATCTTGCATCCACATGGAACTTTTTGCGAGAGCACAGGTTTACCAGTCATGTGAAGCGTTTGCAGACCAAAGGTGGTGCCACAAAGTGGGCTAGTTACGGTACCATCCAATTGCATGGACGTTGGGTGGTCCTGACCGTCGTGGTGTAATCATCAATTGGTGATATGCTAAAAATATCAAAGACAAACCTTGCGTGGGTCCATCATGATGGCGGGGGTTGTGCTATGTACTTTGATTATGTAATCATACGGAACGCCACTTACCATAATGCTATGTGTCATGACCTGTTCTTTTGGTTGAAGATTCTCTCCCTCCAGCGAGCCACGACGGCCATATAAAAAGGCCATCATTGTATGATCATGAAAGCAAGTACAACAGGATTCAGACATTAACAACAGTCGACCTAGGTTACACCCTCCTTTTTTCGACAGATACAGTAGCAAGACTATTAAAACAAGTCTGCTTACACCGACATCACATTGGGTTCGTAGATCTGCACACCGGCGAGAATAAAACTGGCCTGCGTGCGCTACACAACGCTCCCGCTACCAGCGTTCTTGGACAGTTCGCCAGAACCTGCGAACGTGAGCGACGCGCGGGGCGAGGTGGATTGCCTCTTGCTGAGCTCCATGGCCTCTTGCCGTCCGGTGACGATCACGCGTGTAGCGGTCTCCTTGGTCCAGCCTTTACCCTGCGCAATGCGGAACACGATCAACAGCATGGCAATCGTCTGTAGTGGGAGGAGGGTTTGAGAAAATCACCACACGCCCACTGCAACACGCCTCACCTGGAACTGACTCAAGGACTGTAAAAACACCTGTGAAACGGCATTGTTGACTCCGAACAGGATGAGGAATGTGAGAGAGACAGTGGAATACAGTGCAGCAGATTCGATGGTCATCGCAGCAATCGACGTGTATTGGGTCCCGAATCGAGGTCCCAGGATGGAAACGACCCGGTACCTCATGGTGAGCAAACGGAGCACGATGCCGATGGTGAGGACGATGTTCAGGGCGAGGGACAAGCCCAGGTAAGGCAAGGTAAAGTTGATGCCGTTGGTCACATAGGGATTCGTGGTCGACACTTGAATCAGGAACAGGATTCCCATCGCTGCGTGTTCGTGCCGTCCATGAGCCCGGTCGCAAGCTTGGAACAGAATGAGAGGTACTGACCCACTGAACCAGCAAGCATCAAGCAAGGGAAGAGCATCACGATCCAAATAGGAAATCGGCACTCTTGGTAAATGACCTTGAAACGCCACACCTGAACGGGAGATGAGGTTGTTGAGCAAACCACCCAATGTCGTGCACACTGACCACGAAAGCGTCGGAAAACCAGTTGGAGAGGACAAACGCCGCATTGCCAGCATCATCTATCGGGATCGAAAACATGTTGTTCTCGAATGCGCTTGGTCCACCAGGGTAGTTGCGATCGTCGATAAAAGCCATCTGTGTGAATGCTGCGAGGGAGATCATGAAGAGGGTGCCGAGGAGGAATGAAACGATGGCGTAAATGAGCAAAGGTAGCCGTTGCTTGAATTCCATACGAGTTTTTCTGCCGACGAGCAGGCGAAAAGACAAGAAGAAGAGCGGGACGGTGATGCCATAGGCGATGGAGCTGATGATGGCACCTTGAAGCCAGGCCCTCTCTGCAAAGAGAGTCTGGGAGTTCTCGTCTGGGACCCAGCTCGAGTTGGACGACATGACAGCAACTTGGAAGGCGGGCACAATTGGCGAGCGAACCCTTGGGCATGGTTTCCCGTTCCTCGTCTGATATATCGATGGGCTATTTCCAAATGCATTGCAGTCCACCTAACATCCTCCAAGCGCCAATCGCACGCTTTCAAATCGTGCCGGTGGACCTGGAGCGGAATTGAATTCGTCGCCACGAATCAGCTGGAGCGGGATCTATTCGGAATCGTCTCGTATCCAATGTCAACATGGGGCAGTAACTGTCAACGAGACTTTCCAACCGGACTTGACAAAATTCACCTCTCGTGCCTGGTTGGAAGGTGTCCTGCAAACTGTCAGACTGTCTTAGAGGCCATTTTTGATATCCGAGTTAGTTTTCGACAAGGGATAGTTCACACGCCTCCAACGGGCCGTCACCCCACGAGGCTTTGAGAGCCACAAGTTACACCGCTGCAAGGGAGTCCAGGATGCTTATGGACAGAGGATTTGCCTCCAACCTGAAGCCCGCATGGTGCAAAGAATCTTAATGAAACTTCTCCTTCACGTGTACGTGTAGCAGCATTTCTACTTGGACCGACTATCCCCGATTGCCGCCATAGTCGCTTACTGCCAGGACTTGACGAAGAAAGAAAGAAACCCCTCTGTCACCCATTCATTATGATCTAAATGTAGGGACTAGCTACATTCTTAATGCGCCAGTTCTAGAACTATATTGGTCTGGGCAAGCCGACGGGCTGTGGCACTCCTGATCTCCTTACGGTGCGAGTTCCGCCGGGTATGCACAGCATCGAGAATTGTCTACAGCTCGAGTCTAAAGTCGACTGCAGAATCTACATTGACCCTCGAGATCCTTTGCTCCTAATCATTTTCCGATTACTAGGTCTCAATGGCCCGAGTGGTGATGCAGTGAGTTTCGCGGATCGGTAGGCGCTTCCCCCCCCTTGGCGCAGTCGATAAGGATCAATTGATCGTGTGTTTGGCAAAGATTCGCCCTGGCTTAACCAGCACTTCCAAGTTCATACTTTGAGGCTATGAGGGCGAGTCCAGGGGTCCTAGCTCTAAAGGAAGACCGGCGCCCCGTCGAGTCTATGCACTATCCCCGATCTTGAAACCCTGGTACTGTACACAAACCACATATTTTATGAACATTTCACCCGGATGTCTTCTGTGCAAACAAGCAAGTAACTGGTCCAGCAGTCACCATTCAGTCCCCCCCAAAAAGTTGGTTTTCCAGGACCTCTCAGATTCATCGTACAGCTTTCCAACAGACCGCATCGTCCCCCCTCACGGCCCGTACCTGGATCGAATGCTCTATGTACATGTCGATATTTTCGCGGATGATGCCCAGACTCACAGCAACGTGATTGTATATGTCACGGACTTGCTACTCCTGGAGCGGAAAGGGCGATCATGTGGCCGCCGCGCGGGATGAGCGCGTCGAACACGGCTCATTGCCCTCGTCCGAGTAAAGGCTGTGGTGGACGATTTTCTCAACGGGGATGGCGACGAGGTCTCCAAACACGACCGAGAGCGACGGGTCTTGCGTGGGACGTTACACCCCCGGTCGAGGAACCACAGACCGACTCACCTTTGGATAGATGGATGTCGTCTGCGGAAATATATACAGAGAACGAGGGCGAGTAAAGGGGCAAGCTTGAACATGATGATGGGTCTGGAGTTTGACGAGTTTCTATCCACGGATCTTGAAATACGCAGGGCGGGCGGGTGTTCCACTTTCATGTTTCAAGACGGATGTCAGACAGTTCTGAACCCCTGGGTCGAGGTATCCAGTATAGTGTCACCTCCTGGCCTGGGAAATGCCGGCGACCTGATGTCGCGAAATTCGCTGTCCTATCTACGCGCAAATGAAGGTCCATGGATAGTTTTATATCACAAGGATACGTACCGTATTCTGATGGGCTTTGCAAATTCAAACTCAGACTAGAAGTTTCATTGACGCTCCGCAGCTGCACACATCAAGTGACCTTTCCATAGGGGGTTTAGCGGCCTTTGGACTACAATTACTGCAACTCAGGTGACCCCCTGGTCATAACCAAGTACGTGAGCAGGGCATCCTTGGCATGATCCGACGGTCGTGACGAATCTAGAGCCTGACAGAAATGCTTCATTTAGTTATTCGTTGCATAACTTGGTTTAAGTTCTAGGTTCACATTTTACGGGAGACCACAATCAGGTCAGCTCTGTTCTGGTCAAGTTATATTGTATGCATTTCCCAGCGTGCGGTCGTTTCCGTCCAAAGTCCTTCGCTTGGGGTAAGCCTTTTCAGCAAATGCCGGCCTCGAACCGCATCGCACCGAAACCTCCCCATCACTAGCACAAGTTGGCGGTCACTTCAATGGACCAAACCTCTGAGACATGACACAGTTGAAATCGAGGGTAAGTGGTCGTATGCTATTACCTAGGAACAGCGACTTGCCGTTTGTGACGACATCGATCACGGAGTGTGTCTGCCAAGCTTACAGCTACACCTGAGGAAATATACCGACAACTCTACATTAAAACACGAATAGTTACGGTGTGTGCATAGGAGTACTACGAGGACAGCAACAATGACGATAGCGAGAAAGATGCAAGAACGCCTGACAACAGAACTCGATTGATACCAACGTCGAAAACGAAGTCAGTGAAGATACAAACATCATTGGAACTAGATGACCTCTGACAGTTTCACTCGGATATCCTTCAACTTGGTCTGGTACCGCGACGGGATCCCAGGAACTATAATTTCGTTCACGGCAGCGACGCGCTTGTATTGGCCATTTGCCTGTTGCTCGAGGCGAATGATCAGCCGCAATGCCGCGGTATATTTGTTCAGTTGAGTTGAAGGCTCCGCATGCAGGGGAGAAGCGGGCTCGAAGGCATCATTGGTCCCTTGTCCAAGCCTGCGTTGGACGCAGCCTTCGAGAGTCATCGGAGTAAGAGCAAGACTCAACCTCCGACCCGTCGACTGACACGACTCCATCAAAAGAGTCATAGAGATCACGAAGCCAAGGATGTACGAAAACGAGTTTCCGTGGCTTCTTCAGCGGCATCACGACGTCTAGAGTCCTAAACTCCACCTGGCCAAGCAACGTAACTGATGCACGGTAGAGATTCCCCTGCTGTTTTCCCCAGGGCATAGCGAGGCGCGATATCTTCTTCCACAGTTGCATTACGCGTTGATGCCAACCGAAACCTCTCTCATATTCGAAGGTGCTCCGGGCGGAAACCGGTGATGGTCTCAGGAGCGACACTCATGCCACGTGCCAGCTCTTCCTTGATGGTAGGAAACATCTTGTGGTTGGTGCCCATATTATCCTTCAGTGGTTTCCACTCGCGGTTATAAAACCTGATGATCCTTGAAGCAAGAAGTTCCTGCAAGGTCCAGGCGCGAGTCATCTATCGGCTCTTTGTGAGGTCGTCCAAGGATAGGATATCTGCAAGATAGACGAGAGTTGCCGCTGCTTCCTCGTACCAACTATACATCGAAGTGAGGGATCCGTTCAACGCCGCTTCCGCATCCTTGTTGATACAGCATGTGTCCGACCAAGCCCATCGATAACTGTCGTCGCAGACCATTGTACAGAATTGGCGTAATTTCTCATTCAGTGTTGATTCAGTGTCGAGTTTCCAGATTGAATTAACTTGCTCGACATCCTGATATGTTGGTTCCCTTCCTTCCCACGTGTGGGAGAACATGACCCATTCGAAGTATTTTGCGACAGCTTCAAGGATGCATGCACCATCTATTTTCGTGATAATGGTCTCGGAGACGATTTTCTTGAAAGGCGTTTCCGATTTGAATATTCGGACACGTTCCTGTGCATCACAGAGTCGGCCGGTCGTGACGTCAATCAGTACGAGTGGGCAAAGCTTGAAGATCTCCTATCTACAGCGGCGATCGTCTCGCGTAGAGGTGTGTAGTTTTCTTGTAGGCCTGTAAAACGTTGTCGGTGTATGAACGACAGATTAGTGATAGAGACACGTACGACGTGTTTCTTCGTCCGGGGAATTTTCAATGATTGAAAGCATGCGAATGATTGCGTCAATCGCTCCATTATAATCTTTGGCCCCATGAAGCGCAGCATACCTTCTCTCATATCCCCGATATGAAGATGGGTCCAATCTTATTACCTGGGTATGGGGATGGTGAGCCAGGTAGCTACAACTAAGTGTTGTGACAGACACATACCTCGTTCGCATCCACTAGGGAGTCTTTCCGCAACCTTAGTGAAGTACGTGCCCTGCTCCGTTTAACAAGAGTGTCTGCTGTGTTCGAGGGACTGAGAGACAACACAGAGGAATACTTTGCAATTGCATCCTCATGATCCCCGGAGCTGCATGTCACATCACCAAATGCTTCCATCAGGCCCACACACCTTTGCTTGAGATCTAAGAGGAGGTGTCATGGGTGTCCATCTCATTTGCAAGCCAATAATAACTGGTAGCCCAGTCTGCTGTTGATTTACTTGTCTGTATCTCCCTACTGAAGGTTTCTAACATGATGGTAAGTGCCTGTGTGGCCTCCTCTGCATGACCTGCAGTAAGTGTCAGGGACAAACAAAAGACAAGAGCTATTTAGGCTGGCTTGTAGAGATGAGAGAAATGAATATCCTATTCTGGGGTTTACACTGTACTAGAACAGGGTTTATATACATATGGATTGTGTGCACAGACCATGCATTAGGGCTGGCATGAGAATGTTATCAGTAAGCTATTTATAAGCATGATATGTCATAAGTCATTATCAGCCAATAGGAACATATACTAGTAAGCATGCTCAATAAGCAGGGCAAAGGGTAGTGATGTCATGGTGGTAATGAAAGATAGAATGTGATGGAACAAACCAAACAACATTCAATAACAATGTGATTATGTGCAGGCATGAATCTGTGAAGTTCAGAAATTGAAAGCCTGATAGTAAGGAGGGCTTCACAATGGTATTTCTGCATGGTGATTCAAATATCTTCTTGGAAGAGTTGATATATTGCATGTCAATGCACCATGAGTGACTCACAAGCAATATGGTCTCTAATTCAGAGCTTCTACAAGCTAAAGCAAGTTCTTGTATCCCCCTCAAGGAAGTTTATCACATGCTCATAGTCATCTCATTTGAAGTACATGTTTCCAAGGACCTTAGAATTTATTATATGTATATCTACAGTCTCATATCATGGACAATACCTGTTATGAACTTATGAATATACTTTTTCTAATCATGTGACTATTCTGTCCCTTTACACATTCATGCCCTTATCTCATCACATCTTCACAATCTTATCTTATCTCTCCCTCAATCCTTTCATAACTTCACACCAATCATCAATCTCTCTTCAATCATCACCTACAGGCAGCAATGCCTTCCTCATATATAATCACTCCCTCTGATCAGTATGACCTCCTATTATGACCCTGCAGAACCCTTGATGGAATCTCTGCCATGATTAACCTCCCTGATCATCACATCTTGTGTTGATCTTCCATTTCATTCATTTTAGCAATAAGGTATGCTTTTGACCTTCTTTCCTTATTGCCTTACCTTTACATCAAGGTTGCCTCACCTGCACCTCATAAACTTTTGTTGCGACTGCAAAGGAGCAGACACTGCCTAATCTATGACTCCGTGGTCCTATCGGGTAACTTGGTACCTTTGTACGGGGCTAAACCTATAATGTTGGGTTGAAGAGTGCTGGACAGCGGATAGGGGGTAATTTGGATATAAAGGGAGGACCAACAATGGAGGGGGCCCACTACAATGAGATCTCCTAGCATACTATTGCAACGCTATAGTAGCAACTGTACTCTTGCAACAGTGCTCTGTCTTCATCCTAATACTTGCAGCTATCTGCAAGCATAATCATGTTTGAGCCAGAGGGGCTCTTGGGTGATTGCGTGATTGTCTGGAGGGTATCACCCTGTATGGTGCGGTGCCACCAAGCCACGTAGGCTTCTGGAATAAATTAGTAAACCACAAATGACTGGATTGCGTACTGCAAGATCTGGGAGAAGTCTTGACATGGGATACGAGTTGGAACTTGCTGTTGCGGACGCAAGAGAGCTACACTGCCTAACCTAAACCACCGTGTTCCGTCAGGCAACCTGGAACTCTTGCTACAGGGCTTTAACCAAGATGTCGGAATAGAGAGTGCTGGACAGCAGAGAGGGGAATATAGATATGGTGAGAGGGCTGACGATGGGGGGGCCCACTTCAATGAGATCTCCTAGCGAACTATTGCATTACTATAATGAGCATCGTACTCTTGCAACGAGCTTCTGTCTTCATTCTAATACTGGCACCTATGTGACAGCATAATCGTGATCGGGTAATGCTATACCCTTGGGTAATTGCATAGTGATCTGGAGGGAACTACCCTATATGGCATGATGCCACCAAGCCATGAAGGCTTCTGGAATAAATTAGTAAACACGAATGAGTGTGTTACATACTGGCAATGACTGGGAGGTGTCTTGACCTGGGATATGAGTTGAAACTGGCTGGCTGGACTGGGGGAGAGGGAGGTTGGCTTTATCTCCAGATAACCTCACTCCTAGGCACCATTACTGGCGGGTAGATGAATAGTCATTGTTGCGAGTGCAAATGAGCAAGCACTGCCTAACCCTATCTTCCGTGGTCCTGTCGGGCAACCTGGTACTCTTGCTACGGGGCGGAACCTAAGATGTCGGAAGGAGGAATGCTAGGACAGCGAGAGACGAGGGATTTCGAATAAAGGGAAGGACCGACGATGGGGGGGCCCACTTCAACGAGAACTCCTAGGGAACTATTGCATCCCTATAGTAGCGATCATACTCTTGCAACGATGCTCTGTCACCATCCTAATACCGTGCAGCTATCTGCAGGCATAATTATAGTCGGACTATCGGAGCCCTTGGGTAATCGCGTGATTATCTGGAGGGTATCACCCTGTACGGCGCTGTGCCGCCAAGCCACGGAGGCTTCTGGAATAAATTAGTAAACACGAACGAGTGTGTTACGTACTGGCAATGACTGGGAGGTATCTTGACCTGGGATACGAGTTTGAACTGGACTGGCTGGACTGGAAGAGGTGGAGGTTGGCTTTATCTCCAGCTAACCTCACTCCCGGGCACCATTGCTGGCAGGCGGGCGAATAGTCAGCGACTACTTGCGCTTAACTTCACTAGGCCACCTATTGCTAGGCAGGGTAGGAGAGGTAACAAGTGGATTAGGCTGGGGGGACACCAGCCAACTCATAACCCCTTATATACGGTTACAGGAAGTGCACAGACCAAGCTGTGACTGTATCTAGGGTATAGGGTATTACTGTATTTAACTATAGGGTAGAGGGTAAAGTCTGTGAGGCAGCGGTGAGGCTGACCTCAAGGGAAACACAAGTTAAGGCATGAGGTTAGGAAGGTCAGAAGCGTACCTCATGCTAGAATATGAAATGGAGATCGATCACAAGATGTGAAAGATCTAGGAGTGTGATCGTGGCAGAGATCGATCAACGATCCTGCAGGGTCATGACCGATCGATCAGGAAAGGCGGATATGAGGAAGGCGTGATAGCCTTGAGGTGATCGTGGACAAGGGATCGGTGATGTCGTGAAGTGGTGAAGAGTGTGAAGATGTGATAACGTGACAGGGTTGGCGTGATGTTGTGAAGGGACGGAAGGGTCATGTGATCAGGGAAAAAGAATAGTTGTAGGATTTAATGGTAAAATCCCGTATCATAACAAATCCAGAGAAAGACGCATGGTCTACATGGTGTATATCGCTGTGGACAAGTTCTAGAGGTCGAGAAGCACATCATTTAGAGCTAGGGAATGGATTGGAGTGCATCTTGCCAGCTAAGCAAGGCCCACAGACAGGATCTGGCTTGGTGGGCGAGTCCACAGTCATTTCAGTTACTAGGGAGCACTTTAGCATCATTTTAACATCAGCGAAATGGTGGTGAGCCAGTCTCCTGTGCCAGAGGTTGATATCCAGCACAATAGTGGTCGCTATAGAGGCATACTCAGTGATTGACCTGATTTCACCTTCTAGAAATGTGCAGTTCTTGTCCTTGATCCTTGCAATGAACAGAAGTCGTCCAGATGGTTGCTCAAAGCTCATGCACACAGAATTGATGTTTATAACAAAGTTTTTGTGGCAGGAGAGTGTTGTGGATACAAGGGAGCTACACTGCCTAACTCTAAACCACCGTGTCCCATCAGGTGACCTGGTACTCTTGCTACGGAGCATAAATCATAATGTCAGAAAGAGGAGTGCTGGACAGCAGGTATTGGGGATGCAGGAATGAAGAGAGGACTGTTATTGGGGACTGGCTTCCACTATGAACTCCTAGTGGACTATTGCACCACTATAGTAGCAATCGTACTCTTGCAACAATGCTCTGTCTTCCTCCTAATACTGGCACCTATATGACAGCATAATCATATGTGTACCAAAGGGGTACTTGGGTGATTGTATAGTTAACTGGAGGGAACTACTCTAAAGGCGCTTTCGGCCTCGACCATTACGTTGGCCACTGGATTATGGTTTTAGTAAACACTAATAAATGTGTTATGCACTGGCAATGACTAGGATATGTCTTGACTGGGATGTGAGCTTGAACTTGACTGGCTGGACTGGAGGAGTGGAGGTTGGCTTCATCTCCAGACAATCTCACTTCCAGGCACCATTGCTGGCAGGCGGGCAAATAATCATCTGCTACTTGTAGGGTACTTTACTAGGCCACCTTTGCAGGCAGGGTAGGAGAGGTAACAAGTGAATTAGGCTGGGGGGACATCAGCCAACTCACAATCCCTTATATATGTTATATGATAGTGCACAGATCAAGCTGTGACTGGGTTTAGGGTATATGGTATTACTGTGTATAGTACTAGGGTAAAGGGGTAATGTCCATAAGGTAGTGGTAAAACTGCCTCAATATAAAGATAAGGCCAAGCTGTGAGAAGGTCAAAAGCAAGCAGCAAGGCAAGAAGAATGAAATGGAAGATCGATTACAAAGTGTGAAAGATCAGAGAAGTGATTGTGGCAGAGATCAATCAATGATTCTGCAGGGTTCATTAGGGGTGATCATACCGATCGAATGGTGAGGCAGATATAAAGAAGGCAAGAATGCCTGTAGGTGAATGATCGAAGAGTGATGTGATCAGTGTGAAGTTGTGAAAGGGTGAAGAGGTGAAGAGATGTGATCATGTGACAGGGTGAAGGTATGATGTGTGAAGGGATGGAAGGGTCATGTGATCAGAGAAAAAGATGGTCATGAGATTCTAAGATAAAATCCTATATCATAACAGAGAGATATAGCACAGACAAAAGGTTTGAGTGCAGGTTAGGAACATGTAGGATATTTGTAAACTCAATGAAACACATTCTTTTACCCTCTACCACTGGTGTGAACACCACAGACCCAACTCTAGCAGAATAGATGACTTTATTATCTGCCAATTTAATGGGGACTCATTTAGGGCTGTAATTGTGCAGCCAGTGTCAATGTGGGGTCATATGAGAAGTGGCACCTGTATCGGCAATCCAGTCAGTGCCAGCAGAGAGTAGAAGAGGGTAAAGCACATCAGATGGGTCATAGATGTGCATACTTGCATTTCCGGTGAATTCTAATGCTTTGGACATGTTTTAAGCAACAGGAGTGGATGAGGGTGAAGCAACTGGTGGTTGAGAGGCATTGGGTTCCTCTTAAGCTTGATTGGCCTTGCCATTGCGCTTCTGAGGCTTCTTGCCTGCCTTCTGATTCATACAATATGTTTTTGCATTCACCAGAGGCTGACACTTGTGACTGCAATGGGCAGAGGACTCACAGAACCAGCAAGATGTGCTAGATGGGCACTTGCAGCTGTTGGACATGGTAAACAGCACTGAATCTGCTGCTGGGGCCTCTGGGTGACGTTTCCGCTGTGCTTTCTCAGCTAGAAATGTGGCCTTAAGTTTCTCCTTGTCCAGAGTTTGAAAGAGGAGGAGAGAGGATGTGAAATGAAAGTATTCCTCACCCAGGGAGTGAACCATGGTCATGCAGATGAGTTCATTATCCAAGTCAGAGATGGAATGGGGCATTTTTGGGTTGTTAGGGCGCAATTCCTGGATTTTGGACATGGAATCCTCAATTCAGGTGACTAGAGAGCTCAAGGACTCATCAGGAAGCTTCCTAATAGAGAAGAAGTCATCCCAGGCATTGAATCGTGCTCCAGGGCATTGTTGAAGATGGATGGAGGCAAGGGTGGACCAGATCTTGATAGGGTCATCCTGAACAGCTTCAATATGTGTCCTCTGCTCAGTAGCAAGGGCGAGGTAGAGGTTTCCAGCTGCCTTGTCTGCTCTTAAGTCCCATTTGAGTTGGGCATCTGCTTTGGAGTCATCAGGGCACTTCTCTAAGCCATTGACAATGGTCCAAAGGCCCTTGGTGCACAAGTAGGCCTTCATTTCGCCCTTTCAGATGGCATAGTTGGAGGCAGTGAGTTTCAACATAGATGGAGTGGATTTGACATCATCCTCAGCCATGGTATGGAGGTAGAAGGTGGTAAAGAGTGGAATGGGTGAGATTTTGACAAAAAAGCAGTGAGAGTGGATGAGAAGCGAATAGGAAGGGAAAATTTTGCACAGAGGTGTTGGGAAGCAAATGCAGCCTAAAGAACAGCCTAAAGCACAGGGCTCATAATCTATTGAGCTCACCACTTGTGCTCAGTGTCAGAAACTGATCTATTGTGAGTAATGTACCACATACCTTGTGCTTAGTGTCAGAAACTGAAGGGAAAAGCAACACTGAGCACACACAAAGGGTAAACACTAC